>JAQFZE010000244.1:0-32001 GCA_034695245.1 Dicyrtomina saundersi | reverse complement strand
TACTGTGCCCCCCCCCCCCCCCCCCCCCCAAATAAATTAGTTATATTCAATTATCATTTTCAAACAAAAATCTTTGATTAAGTTACTATCACGGACTAAGTAAACGAATACACCCATGCGTACCAAATCCACTCATTAATCTAAGGGGCTCCGAGCTAGCTACAGCTACACACAGTAAGATAAAGTTAAATTACCTGGTTCGAGGAGTAGTCACTGCCATTGATGGTCATGTTGTAGCCCATGGAGTCTTGGTTGGGCGCAGGGGACATCATGGGACCAGGAGTGCCCGCACCTCCAACCATATTATAAGGCGAGGCACCTGTAAAATGAATTTAGGATTATTATCTCCGAAGGAAGGAATTTTAGATAGTATTATTCGTCTCCATAGCCGTTATCGTTTGATGATGGTACCAGCAAATAAATGTCATATTGAACTAACAAAGATGACTATATAGTGTACGGGTTCAGGTATGTATATGTAAAGTGAATAACACGTATGAAGAAAAACAAACTACTTTTGAAGCTACCGTCAATACACAAAAAAGTAAAAATAAGTGTCGACTAGAGCAGTTAATGGCCACCCTTCTATGACTATTTCCGAGTTTATGTACTTCTATTTTCTTAGAATGATTGGCACCCAAAGACCCTATAGGACTCTAACTTCTCAAATACCCCTACTTGATTGACAGCTCCTATTCCCCACCATACCATTATAATAATAAGTCTGATTCCGAGGCTTGCCTGTAGTATAATATATTATGCATAGAAGAAAAGTACACTCACTCAGGAACATACGACTAATACAGTGTCTTTACAAGTAGTGAAGGGAGCAACGATTTTACTGGTTTTGTGGGTACTCGAGAAGCAAACTATGGAAGACCAAAAAAGAGAGGAATAACTAGTAGTAGCGTACGTACATACGGAGTATTATTTGCCTTTTGCATGGGTGGCCCACAATGCCGTCTTCCATAATCCTCATCCCGAAACTCTCGTTAAAAATCCTTTAAACTAACGTGCTGCTGCTTCTGCTCTACTTTGCACCCCACTTCAAGCCTCTTCCACTCACTTCTACCCCTCTTCCCTTCACACCAAAATGTAACAATCTCCGTACTTTATATTTTAAGGGTCAATTAACCTCCACTCGTCCCAGGTTTACAGACTGTATCAATAAGGATGGTCTCAAACATTATTGTTATTTTAAATAGGCACCCTACCTACCCATTATTACTCGCACTTATCTTGAGGCGACAATATTAAAACGGTCAGTGGAACACATTATTCCTTTTCAATCTAAAACTCCGAGTAGCATAGTTTAAACTTACATATGTATAATGTACAAGGAATGAGAGTAGGGACGACAGGATTGTGAATGGAGCTTTGACTTAAAATTGTACACAGTTGAATTGAGAACTCACTAATGCTACTGTGAAATACACACTTCGAACACTGCACACTGAAATGGTCACTTCAACCTAAATCCTACACGAGATAACAAGTAATCCATTTAAAATAACACCTATACTACAGAACAGTTCCGACGTAAATACAAATATGAAAGGGTACTTTTTTTCAGTAAAAAAGATTTTAGTTTCTAAGACTGTCAATGAATTAAGAATGAGTTTATACCTCCATGAATACCGATCTTCGGAACTCTTGTACGGAATTTCCCTCCTGTAGGTACAAATACAAACAGAGCACGCAAATATAATCATAAGGCAATCTATGTTTTATATCATCACTAACTCATTTTCCCTAATTCACTGTTTAGAATTTCAATATTCTGTAATATTATTTCTGTTTAAATAATGCCTAGTCAATTCACATTGGAAAATAGGAAGGTAACTACGTAAAAATTCCTTTTTAAACAATTTTAGAAAGTCTTATTTGCATATAGAAGCTCTTCTCAGCAGTGCGCCACACGCGTATGTCCCGCGAGTATTAAGTTTAAAAAATGATCTCTAAGTATAAAATATAATTTGAGTGCGTAACTTTTAATAGGAAGAAAGAAATACAGCACTGCTAATGTTACATGACTTGAGAACGCTGCATTGCAATTCAAAAATATTTCAAATGAAATTCCTTCGATAAAGTAAAAACTTTAAAACTTTACCATTCTCTAGAACCTACTCTGCTTCTGAACTAAAAGTAACAAAGTTATAACATATATTATCTACCCACACATTAAATGAAACTACATGCATATCTTCGAAATGGCCACGAATGAATGTTTTAAGAAGTTCACCAGATGTGATTACAGACGAAAAGAAAAGAGGAATGCCAGGTACCCCGGTTTGGAATTCCTCTTCAGATTATTATGGAAGATAGACGGAACGTATAGCCTTAAGACAAGTCCTAACAAATGCTAATGCTGATGCTAACCTGGATCCTAAATAAGGTAAAAAACTCTGTCCGATATGCAAGAAGGAAAGGCATCAGCAGAGTAAGTAATGGGCCAGTCAGTGAACGGAGACAAGCAGGCTAGTCGAACAAACCGGGCTTCATATTATCAGCGCATCCTACAGTAAATGATCATGAAAACCCTTATGTATACGGTTAGATAATCGTGTATAATGCAAGCCTAACAGCTAACTAATGCAACATGTTTCACTTTGCTCAGGCTTTCAACGTATACTGTAGGCTATGCATGTTTTTTTATTGTCAAAGTTAGAATATGTAATGTTGAAGTGTTCAATTCAGATTCAAAAAAAAAATTTACACCTTCAGCACGTGTTCAGACTTTGTATCTAGTTGTTGCTGGTAAATTCTCTTTCGTATGTCAGCCGCTATATAAGAACTGAGCTTGATTTGATGATTCCGTACATATATAAACTACTTATTCCAATTGCCTCCAAGTAACACTTTGTAAAATTTGAAGAGTATCATGCACATCCATCCATTATAACTAATGGTAATTTCAAGATGCATACAATTCTAAATAATTGATTTCATAAAATAATAAAATTGCTGCGTATGAATTATTTCTGTTTAAAAATCACATTACGTTGATAGGAATGGCAGTTGTGGTACAACTCATGAAATTTTTAATGCTGTCGTATAGTATAATGAAGTGCAATAAACAATGCTGCATAAAATTCTACAATAAGAAAAATTCTGTAGGTTTTACATATGAAGAAATTCTAAAGTCTGAAAGCAAGTAAAAATTTGAAAAAAGCCTTGTAGTTCTTTTTATCTGTCTTCTTAAAATTTATAACATTTTAAATAAAGCAACTACCTTCTGGGGTAGCTCATGGGACCACTGCCCATGTTCTTGCTAAGACTGCAAAAAACTTTCATTTCTATTCCGTCATGTTGAAAGTGAAAGAATACAGACATTGGGAAAAGATCCAGTTAAAGGAGAAGAAGAAATACTGTGAAGTGCGGAACACATTTCGTAGCTACCGAACTATGAGTACGACTTCTCCAGTTCTTGAGTTAAAAGTACCTAACTTGTATTTGTATCCCTCTCTTTCTCTCGTGATAGGTACGTTCTACGTAGACGTACATAAGATATACTGTTTGTAGTCTTCATACAAGTGCATACACCTCTCTCTCTCTCTCTCTCTTCACTCCGAGTTTTTGCGAGCCTCAGAGTTTTTGAGAAAAGTGCAACGGGAAGACGTAGGAGACAAGCTTAGTTGGTACGACCAGAGTTCCGTATACATTCATTCTATGTGGAACCATATATTATATCTACCAGTGTTGAGTAAAGCCAGGCTAGGCCTGGGATGCCTATGCTTGTGTACTTACGATTTAGATAGGAGAGGACGATGACGGCGAAGGGCTGGAGCAGAAAGAAAAGAAATTTTGGCTGGTTTGGGTGTGAGGAGATGGGGAGGGAGATGTATCCTCGGAATAGAGTTAATATATCACGAGGCTCTAACGTTGTCTATGACAGAGTGAATGGGTCTTGCGGGCCTCCAAAACTCACTGGAAAGAACCCGAGAAAATCGAGGGGGCTCTAGACTCACTCTACCAACCATCTCTACAAATTATCTCTTTTTCTCCTAGGGGCTTCACATGCTTTCCTGCCACTACACAGACTGTACTTTATATGTACTCCCTACTCCCTTGTACCCTCCATAAGAAGTAATCATACCATCATACGTATCGGTATATACATATACAACTGCACATACATAGGGAATATATTCCTAGCTGTAGGGACCTACACAGTATTTATCTATGGCATGTGACTTTTTCCTTGAGCTCACTTTTCTGGTATGCCGCTTGAAATTTCCACTGTTTTAACATGGTTCGATACCAATTCCTATTTTCATGATTTCATTCTTGAACATACTTTTGAACTTGCAATGCATCATGGTTAATGGTAGAGGAACGGCTGGTTTCATTAAAGCAAGCAGTCCACGTGATAGACAAATATGACCAAAGGAAAAAGGGACAGTGACTGCCTTTATGAACATGAGTAATAATAATATACTGCACCACTGTAATAAGCACTGAGTACTGAGAGCACTGTCAAAGTCAAGGAAATAGTACTAGGCCAAAGGCCTCGGGTGCCATCATCATCATGTCATCGAACTTTACCCCCTAAATTAACCCATTCCGCTCTAATATTACTAATAAATATGATACAGCAATATATAAACAACTCTTGGGGCAGCATTTAGGATTTTAAAGTGAATCAAAATATATTAGAATGGCTGGAAGCAAAAATTCCCTCATCTTCAGAAATACATTTATCATACACGCTAAAAAATAATAACTAGTTTCAAAATAACTATTTATAAGAACAGAATAATTTGAAAAGAAGGCATGCTCAAAACTCTATTCAAATACAAAATAAATGAATCTGGTGGTTAATTGAGTTTCTCAAAGGTAATAAACAAGATCAATCTATTCAAACGACTTTTGAAGGGAGAACATTCTTAAGCTATGTTATAAATATATGATATTAATTATTCTACTAAAGCGTCTCTCTTTGAATGCTACGAAAAAGTATACTCACCGGCAGCTTTCTTAGCCGCATATAGGTTGGCTTCTTCTTGAGCCTTCCCGATATTTTTCTTGTACCTAATTCTCTTATTGCCAAACCAATTGGATACCTGAAAAGAGAACGCCAGAAACAAATGCAAGCAATTAGATTAAATATGTACAAAGAGATTCATTCTGTATTCTATAGTTTTGTCTACTGCTCCGTAAACCGAATTCGGTCACTCACTCAATTTACTTTATTCATTAGATTAGCTAGGATTCGGTTTACCCAACCGACCAACAGTTAACCGAGTTCAATACGTTCATCTAATAAATGATGAACAAAATGTCCGCTAAGCATGCAACATTTACAAATTCTGTTCAGACTCTTTTTATCGTCCTTTAAATTTAACTCCGCATAAATAACATCTCAATTGTCTGTCAAGATGTTACGAATTGTCTGACTTGCAACCGCAACCTATAATCCTTTTAAGCTACAAAGCATAAATACATTTATTACAACGCTAAAGTATTTTCAAATATGTATAAGTATACCCCAGTTTAAAAAAGCAAACAAACCCTGCCCTGTAGCGTATGGCTGTGTCATCGAAAATTACAATTCTTTCACTTACAAAAACTTCTATTTTCACTGCATAACACTAAGCATAATACAATAAATAATCTTACTTGTGAGACAGTGATGCCGCACTTCCTGGCCAGTTCTTCTTTGGCTTCTTCGGATGGGTAAGGATTGCTCAGGTGAGAGTAGAAATACTCATTAAGAATTTCTGATGCTTGTTTGCTGAAATTACGCCGCTTTCTCCTGTGTAATCAAAAGAATAAAGAATAAATCAATCAACACCAATTGTAGTATTTAGGAATAATAAAATACCTTAGACTATTTAGGCACGTACATGTGGACAATAAAGTGAATTTGTGCTCTAGGTAGGTAGGTCTGTACCTACATAGTTCCAAATTTGCTAGTGAACTTAATCGGTTTTAGCGTAAACTAAACTGTGAGAGTAATATTACGTAATCGTATCTTGTGCTAAAATAAAAAATAACTCCAATGCGAATAAATTCTCAACGCTCTACATGAATGTAAATAGGAATAGTGTTCGTACGTATTTGGACAATTGTACTGCCTCTAAGAAGACTGCCGCAAATATTCGGCAATAACCACAACGGATTAAGAAAATGTCCCGTCATGGCGGTATTATGGTCCATTATTAACATCATGGAATGTCTTTATTGCAACTCATTCTCATTTCACATCTAACTAACTCGTCTAACCTGCCACTATAGGCTCAGTGCATCTTGCGTCGTGGATTCTTTCCTTTTCCCCTTCCAGCCCTCCACTTTTGAACCTAATCAAATGAACTAATAATATACTTCAAAATGCGAGCAGTAGATGAATACTATCGAACACAAGTATATAAGTATAGACACATTATAATAAACATCTACAGTCACACATATAATGAATATTAACTAATCAGCGTTAAAGATTGTGCTACACTGTTGAACTAAGCGACAACTGCCCCATAAAATTCGACTCTAAAACAAAGGATTTTCGGATATTTTTCTACTCCAATAGGAAGTTAATTAAACCTATTCAAATTCTCGTCAAAATTCGATAAGTTGCCTATATGAATTCAAGCAATTATTTACGTGTTTCACACGCACCTGGTCTCATGACTTACTCCCATATTTAAGCAAAGCATCTTTGTCCTTATAATAATGAGAGATAACACCCGATATATACTACAATTAGAACCGACCATACTCATGCTCTAGGAGCATTATGTTCGCAAACTTAGTTATGCGCAGGGCGGATTGTTTGTAGCGCAAAGAAACTTTTCCTCCAACAATTTTACAGTACACTACTAACGCCTAACGCATATATGTGTACAGATCTCCAAAAGCATCTTTAGGCACAGCATCAACATCATACAATGAAGACAAAGATCGCCTATGAAAACAACGCTAAGTAATCAGGTATGCGTCCACTTATCAACAAAACAATAACTTCCCACTTTGTCCTTAACTTCACGGCATGTGCAAAAACATGGAAATAAATCTAAGCTATATCAAAGGTTCAGGTGTTCTTAACGTAACTTACGCGGCCACCTGAATCTTTTCTTTACTTTTACTACATTACTTTTATCCAGTTTTCATCCCGAAGGTATTGCTTTCGCTTGAGAGCATAATACACGGACTCTGCTTTTACACCCAAGCTTTTCAAGATTCATAAATGATTCAAGAATTTCATTTCATGACTATATAATTTGTTGGACAAATGAAAGCATGTACGAAGTCAATAGTTATTAGCGTGGTCATAGGGAACTTCTATGGTGAAGACCGGGGAAAACATAACACTTCCTCAATGTTTCGTGTGCGTCCCTATAGTCTCCGCGCCGTCACAGAGCAGCTTTCACATGGTTCCGGATTCATGCAGATGCCACAAGAAAGACACAACAAGAAATCGACATGGACAAAGACGAGAATATTTTCAGTAGAATGGGAAAAGGAACGAGGAGTGAAGAGACGAGACAAAAACGAAGTACAGTCAAAATGAGAATTATCGATCCAAAAATAGGTACATACATAGAGAACAGTTACTACCATTGGAATGGAATAAGAAATATATATGTATATAATTATACCTATGCATATATATACAACTACACGCGAAAGCGACTATCCCGGCTCCTGCTGCTACTATCAGAGCTTCCACGACTCCCATACACTTTTTCTTCGTCTTCCATCTAAATTCAAGTCCACATTACTCCAACTACAATACGCTCAAACGCAACCGATTTCTTTTCCTATCTTCCAAACACGAACATTACACATCTCGAAAACGAAATGATCAATGCTATTTGAAATTGTTTCTAGATCCATTCCCATACCAAACATCCCATCTTCCGTTTCTTCGACTCTCTTGTATTCATTTTTTCCACTCTTAAATTATCTCTGCACAGCTTCATCGATTTTAGAATCAGAGTAACATTTCGAAGAACAACATACAACTATAGTAAAATAATGATTGCTTAGTAGAAACGCAAAGTTTAAATAGAAACCGTAATGATTTGATCCTTAAAAATTAAATTGTGCACTGCTATAAGCCACTTTATACCATTAATTTTAAACCATGAGAGTAATCACGTTGCTGTCTCTGTCTTTGTGCAGAGCAAAGCAGGCGAAGACAATCTTTTATGAAAGGAACTCAAACTTCTCCGACACGCTCATAATTGAATCAAGTCACATATAAGTTTTTAATCGTGTTTGCCTTGTTTCATTTTTGTCAGGAAAGGAAAAGCCCAAGAACTTCAGTTCACTAGCATCCTCAGGGCTAAACATTAATTCCTAGACTGTTAGTGTCGTGCCTCCTCTTCGCCATGTACATGGCTGCTCTCCACATACCCTGCCTCCCAAAGACGTTACCTTCCTTTCTACCTCTATATAACTACAGCCTAAATCGAGAAAAGCATCTTCCTCCCTCTGTCTTCAAACAAAAATCAAAATGACTACAAAAACACATGAACTTCATGTCACCGTCACCATCAACTTTTCCATCCTTTCCGGAACTAAAACTCGTCTTCAACTTTTGCGCTAAACTTATACCATGACAAAGCGTCAAAATAAAATTTTAATGAGCAGCCCATGTCACTCATACTTTTCCCCTACAGACGTCATGTTTTTTCTTATAATTTGATTAACATCACTTCTCATTAATTACCTCGAGATGCTAAAATCATCTTCAGTATTCTCTCATTATTTCTCGATGGATTCAGAGAATGCAGACGAAGTTCTGACTTGAGCATTTACACCCTATTTTCTCCGTAAACGATGTACCTATACACGTATATAGAACTAACTAAGCAAAACTATTATTTGCCCCTATATCTTATACCTTTCGCAGAGATGCAAGTACCTACTTTAATTTTTTTTAAATTCCTTTTTCTCTATAGAAATTAGTCTGAACTGTACCATTGCTATCTCACATACATAAAAAAACATGCCCACCTTTAATAATCTAAAAAAGGTGAAAATTTTGAATTCTATATACATAATATATATTCCTCCATAAAAAAAACACTTAAATTTCGGAAAAGAGAATCACAATTTTTAAATACATAGAGAACGTAGCTTATCTATATAAAATGTAAGCTACCAGCTTTAAGGCTTCAGCACAACTTTATTGAAAACCTAGTCGTGCAGAAAATCTTCCTGACATGACCTATTCAAATTCTCCTAAACTTAACTCTATGTGTCAAGTCTTAAACACTTTTAAATTCATCATCTTTCATACCACATCAGCTCACTTTATTTCGCTTGTATGCTCCAAACTATTTTCACTCTTTCACATTTCTGTTTCAGATTTATTTAACCTTCAGCAACAAACAATAGCATATACGTTTTAAAAGAACCATGTCTGCTTTTCCGAGTTCGCTTTCTTCTTTATCTTAAAAACAAAAATGAAATAGGGAAGCATGAAACAAAGAAGCACTTCCACAAACTATGAACTAGCCACTGAATGTTTATAATACCCCAAATCACTTTTTGATTTTAATACATATTAATGAATCGAACTAAAATAATTAAGCGCGCTTCTACTAATTGTAAGAAGAAACAGCAATTTTATCGGCCTGGCACATTTAAAAAAAGACGGCAGAATCGGCATCACTAAAACAAACAATAATGGCAATTATCCTGCAATATACATCCTAGAGATTGTCTATGAAGAACCAAAATGACGCATTTCCAATGGAAGCTAGAATTAAAATTAGCTATTTCAAAAAAAAATAAATGAGATAGATGCGTAAAATTAGTAAAATACCAACAATGAGCTCTTAGAAATTCAAAAGTGGAAACAGTTTTATTTACATTCTTTTGAAAAGTACAAAATGTTCTATTTCCTTGTTTTTTGAAAAGTGCAAAAATGTATATTTAAATGCTTTTAGGATCATATTTTGTAGATAGTGCATTTTAGTTTTTAGTTAAAAATGGATATGGGTCATTTTGAATCTTCACAGGCAATATTATAGCAACTGTAGGTAGTAGGATATAAGTAAACGATCCGTCTACCTCACAATTAAGTATTACAGTCAAAATGTAAAAGATAAGAGCAAAATGTATGTTTCTGGAGAAGTCGATGTTGGTATGTGGATATTGCTGCTGCATGCAGTCTGAAATATAGACAGACATCTCAAGAAATGAGAATACATATCAACAGCTCACAGTTCACACAACAAACTACCTACGGGAAAATACGGATATCGAGTTGAAAATGAGCAAGAGAAGACGCAGCATGGTGCCTTCAGAAAAGTCCGACTCCCGCTGATTTTCCAGTTACACGACACTGCAAATCGTCTGTGCGAAATACCTTCAATTCAAAAATATTTCTACTCGTGTAAAAGCATGTCTAGTTTTTGATTTGGGCTTCATAGCGTATGGTATCTGAAGAGCGAAAGTTCCAAGTTAAAATATACTTTATATTAGAGACACATTTTTGTTACTTTTAAGCTAGCGTGACTCAAACATTTCACCTAAAATTGACAACAATTGACTTAATCACCTGATAACACGCGTTACATCTTACATCCCAACTTTTGAAGCATTCTGATCGGCTTTAATTCAAAAGAAGCAAAAGAACCTACGTAAGTACAATGTTAGTATAATGATGTGATTTTTTCATTAAAAATTACTTAAGCACATGTAGCTCAACATCTTTGGAAACTAACAAAACGCAACTTCAGTTCAGATAATTTCCCTGTAGAAAATTGGTTGAACAGACTATGTATAAGACAAGCTGAACTATAATCGAGGGTCCAAAAACGAGTAACATCTTTTGAAAGATGGGTAGTTCTATAGTACTGAGATTATCAAGCAAACAAAGTCTGAATTTGTTCGGACACACCACACATGCTCCGTGTAGAAATAATATATATCATATTTATGCCTGGCTTTACTTCTGTATATTGTAGTAAAATATGGCTAACAGCGCTAACAATGATTACTGTATTCTTTTCCCTGAAATTTTGAAAACCTTGCAAATACACGTAGCCCGGTTTCAATCGTATCGACCGTCGAATTAAACTAAAAAGATACTCTCCGCAGTTTAAAGACAAATTAAATCGTCAAAAACTGACTTCCTATTTTTAAAACCTTTTATTTCTACGTATGAAAATACTATAAAATGATCGTACCTGGCATCAAGGAATCGTGATCGGAGGATCATTACAGCTTCACAGGTGCTCTGCTTCAATTGCATTTGAATGGAGGAGAATTTCCGATGAATGATTTGAACCATCCGCTCAATTTCCTTGGGAGTGATAGGTCGCGTCCTGGACTGCTCTCTTAGAAGATTCATTACGTGCGTCGTGAACTCGTTACACGCCTGCAATTATCAGATTACACAGATTATAATTGTATAGTCTTTATAAAAACATATTCATGCATTGCACTACTAATAAAATTAATCCCGTGCTCCGATGATACGTCCAACGGATAAGTTATTAACGTGTCACGTAAGACCCACCGAGATAGATTGGCGACCAGTACTTCCTTTTACCGTGGATAATGAACAGGGAACTCGTGAATGTTTTTAATATACTAACGTACTTGAGCGTTACACACCGTTTTTTCCAAGTTACCAACAGACAGCATATAAAGTATTACGGCATGTAGATGCAGGCCATCAAAAATCACTATGCATACCTCCTCCCTTCATTACGCTACGACAAACCGTATCTGTGAAACTACTACAGTATATAGAATATAGACATTAGACACTCTAGACTGGCCGGTCGAAAGTGTTAAAAACCATACATTACTACACGGGAATATTTATAATAGCTCATTTATTTCCTGCCAACCACGACTGTCAGATTTCTTCAGCCATTAACCATATGAATTCAAAACCAGTACGTAAAAACGGCCTACCAGGTTAGGACATCACGTGCCGTTATTAATTGTTATAGCTTGACAATATTTTTCGACGAAAAAGGACTTCTTGGATTTTTTTATATCAACAAGATGCTTTACTGAAAGCTTTAGAAATACCTGTTCATCCCTGCTTGTATTCTCACATTTTGCAAAAGCATTAGTACAGCGCAGAGCAAAATGGCTACTGCATTTAAAATTTACTAGACAACGCTTGAAACAACCATACCACGGCAAGCTTACCTAGCTAGCTGCATGACTGGTTTCATAGATCACGCAATATTTTTACAGAACAGATAGTTGTTTCTTTTTACTAGAGACTATACTGTAGCGACACTTCATGAGACGCATGGACTCAAACAAAACAGCAAAACGAAATATTCACCATCCCGTAAAGTAAAGACTTTTTGTTAGTCACACGCCATTCATACAAATCAGAGTTGCAGACCGGGCAGACCCGCACGATGAAATACACAATTCATTCGTGTTCTAATGAATAGCCAACATGTCTACCATACAAAAAGCTAAAATGAGTAACTTTCTCGCTTTTGCGTTTGAAGCTGTTTTTTCTCTCTTCTACTTTTCACGTGAGTCGACTGAGTAAAACAGTACACTCACAAAGACATACATAGTAAAAAGTATCTCAGCCAAAAGCCACCAAATGGAAATCCGAACCGAACTGAAATCAAAGAGCGAGTGTGTAAACCCAGTGTAAATGTAAGTCAGCTCAAGTGTGCAGAGTTACGTGCGAAGTTTGCGGAGCAATGAAGATAATAGGAGAGGAAAATCTGAGAGGACCAGATAAATAATAGGTGTAATTGAAGTGTGAAAATTCAGAACGTGACTTCCATTGCTAAGCACAGAAAAAGTTCTTTATTCACATTCACGCGAGGGATTCACTCCTATTTCTAAGAAGTCAGCGTTCAACAGCCAACTCTGTACAATCGTGTTAAAGTAACCCCAAAACACCAAACTCAAGAGCTCTTTAATAACACGCGGGGCGTTTCCAGCTTCAAAATTCAAACTGTAATAATTAGTATTGCGGAATCTATAAATTAGATATCATACACCAGTTGTCATCGATGCACCTGAACTTCATTTTCCTCCCAATATGCATGCTTTTTTAGTCTCAGTCCCGAAAACTGAGCTAATCATATATTTCATAATTTGGGAGAGACAGACAGTATTTGTTTATCTTGGAATATTAAGAAACTCAATGACCTCATACAAAAAGACATGGAATAAATAAAATAGTACTTATAATAATAATTATTATATTATACTTCGACCAATTAAACCAGCAATCCTTGTTTTTGTCAGTATTTGAATGTGGGTGGCAAAATTATACAAGGTCAAGCGTCAAGCTATTGTTATTTTTTTACGCAATGTTTTAGTATGTAAACATGCAGTTCACAGTGACTGCGCATATAATACCAGCTGAGTACTATCATCATGCATAAAAAATTTAATTCACTCCTTGGTAGAAGACAAGAAGGGTTAAAAAGAATGAAAAAAATGTAGCTGTCCGTTGTATCGGATCGTATTTGCACTGTGAAGAGCTGTCAGCATAATATCATGTCATGAAACTAAAATGAATGGGATAAAACTCCGTATCTTCACACGGTTAACTCTCTTCCCAAACGCGCTTAGGCACTTAAAGGGAGAATTACTTCCATAGCATCCATTCCGACGTTGCAGGTAAAAAAAAACCGGCACTACCAATTTCAAAACTTCATACCGCAACGAAAAAGATAGGCTTCTGACAGTCAATGACGATTTGATTAAAGTAAGGGACATACTAATATTTTACCAACTTACTACGGCAAGGATGTTGAGTAGCGCACAAAGATAAGTGCAAAGGCAAGAAACGTGCACTCGCTCAAAGAGCTCGATTATTTATTAAAAAGGTTTAATACAACCACACTAAAAATACTTCCTATTCAACAATTTTACTTAACCAAAGCTTCGCTTCACTTTCATAAAAATATCATATTCTATGACATCTTACTAAAATATGCAAAAACCTGGTTGCCAACCACAAAATTCTCTCCGGCAGGCAGACGTTACAGATGGAATATTACATTGCGTTCGCAAGTCTACCTACTACCAGATCACTATTCTCATCCCCTCTCACTTTTCCGTACTACACATGAAACAAGTGTTACAATGTCTATGATCCACCGATTTCAAGCGCAATGCATCAATACGCACACAACTGTACATTATTGTTACAGATATATAATTTTACAGCTTCCAAAAATCTATCCCTCAGCCTTTACGACGTGTAACGTGATAGCGGAAGATGATCCCATTGAATTATATACAGCTAAACTTTCTGATTTACATCCTATTTTTTAAAATTTGAAATTGTGTTCTCTTACATAAGTACAATGCATGTCTACTCCTAACATACTATACACAATTCACATTCCTCACGGTTTGTCAACTATAGCTGAGGACTCACCTGGCAACGTAGCTTTGAAATAAGGACAACGGAAAGAATTGTGAATGCTAGAGAGACTGAGTCGTGGAGACAAGATGGGATAGGTAATGTAATGTTGCCTACTACATATGTATAAATATTACATCAGATTTCATATGCGATATTCCCATAAAAAGGGTAGATTTTGAATATTTTAACATGTCGAGCATTTTCATTTCCCCCACACACTTTCCTGCTTCCTACGCTCCATGCCAAGCTAGCTGGCTAGCTCAATACTACGACGCTAACGCCTGACGATACGCTTCGTCTCATTCCATCTCTCCGCTTCTACACTCTTCTATCAACTAATCCATTTGGACTGGTTTCATCTGAAAGAACCAAACCTTAAACATACATATGGGAATTCATGAGGACGACTTTTGTATCATTCGGTATCTCACAACACTACATACCTCTCTCCTCGTCTCCTATTCGGAACGAATGGTACGTATTCATAGTCTAGTGAGCCTAACAATCAAATAACACTACTTGCGCGTACTGAAAAGACTAGTTGTAAAAGACGAACTATCGAAAATAGATCACAGAATACAGTGAAATCAAAAGCGTAGTGCAATTCACAACTTTTGAACGTATACTGCTTTAATAAGTTGAACGATAAAGAGTTAGCTCCCATATAATTATTTCTAATATTTTAAAATGAATCACGCAAACATGCAAAAATTTAATATCTAGGTAGGCAGTGTAGATACGTAATTAATGCAAGAACACATCATTGATCTGACAATCATATTTATTTAGGTTCTGAAAAAATACTATATACATATAGGTATGCATTCATAGCGGCACCAAATCCCGTATAAAGCAGTCCGACCGAGTGAGCTTAATGTTTCGTAGTGATGCTATCTGACATAACTTGAAACCGGTGAAGCAGAGGGTTGGCTAAATGAGAAAAAGTCTAATTACACAAGAGTAAGGCAACTTCCGAAAGCTGTCATGACATGCGAAGATTAATGAGAAAAGTATTAATCGTGATGAAAAAATACATGAAATTACTTGGTTCTGTCTACTTTTAGTTAGCACTCAGAATCCAAGCCATGAACTGGCCAGTACAATTTTAAATGAGAGCACAAAATATGATTTACTATGGAGTAAATGTATGAGTTTGAAGCCGATAACCCTACCAACCACAGACACACTACCACTGATTGTAATACATTTTTCAGTAATGTAATTTACATCTACAGCATGGTTTCAGAAATATACAAGTGAAGATCCTCAATTCAAATTTCCTTCACCCAGTACTATAGTAAGGGTCTTAACAGCATCAATAACTTTACGGATGTTAAAATTGTGTGCCCACTTCCCTCGTTCCTTTCCCATGCGTGTCGAAAAATTCAAAAACAAAAATCAAACAAGCAAACATTTCACTAGTTCATTACAAATTAGTCCATTTTTAAATAGTACAAAACTTAAGATCGAGCTGGTGGTATAACTATATCTACAGGAGCCTTTGGTTATTGCATGTACATAAGAATTCCTAATTGTAGATTTGTCAACTTCTTGCAATGAATGAACAATGAAGGTAAACCGCGAAAATATTATTATGCTGAGGGTGTACGCACCAAAGGCACAGTACATAAAATCTCAGCAAATCTAAAATATACTGTTTTTAAACATGCAATTTAAAAATTCTTTGCTCCTTAACTTATTACTTGCAGTTTGTACTGTAAAACAGAACGGACGAAAACTTCTACTAGTGGGGAACCTGCACGAGAAAGCAGACCAACACAAGTAGTTTCTACGTGCTTAAAAAATTACAAATTTGAAATATATTGTTATTCTATTCTAGGTGTTGGTATCATACATAATAATGTGATAAGGTATGTACGATAATGCAAGGCACGGCACGCAGAATACAATAATAAGCATTTCCTTGTTTTCCACTCTGTTCTTTTTCATTTTTAGTAGCTGTGTTGTAACGCTTCGTTGATTTGTCTCTTCCGCCGTTCTGGTTGCACGCTATCATCTATGATGTAATATACTAGCAGTGGACCAACCAAACAACATAATATTCGCTCTTATTTTGGAGAAACATGCATGCGTTGGGTTAAAGGAGTTTGCCCGTTCCTTCAACCCTAACTCGCAGTATTGAACATGTCATGAACTACCTATGTTGCAATTTGGAAAGGTAAAGATCGTCGGAGCACAATTTTAAAATGTATGAAAAACGAATAACATTGATTCACATTAAAAACATTATTTACCTGCTCATATTTCTCCAGTTCTTGATGGTAAATCTGTCTTATTTGAGTCAATTTGGCGCGATAGTCTGAGTGTTCGATGGCATTGTCTCCTCCAGGTCCACTTGAGGCTGCAGCGGACGCATTGGCGGCAGCTCCCGCTCCACCTCCCTTCTCAGGTCCAGCCACTCCTTCAGCTATTAGCATATTATCCAGTCGCATCAACTGTGGATCAGGTGGTTCCTCATCTTGTGTATTTCTCAGACTGAGTACTAAAATTTAGAAACAATACATTCCATCATCATCACCAGCTCACTTAGAATCCCATCCACTTCAAAGCTTAGGCTAAACGGTGCTCAACAACTTTTCCACTATCATTTGTATATTCCTACAGCCGTGACCATGTCCTTGTCTCAGTCTCAATAGTACAACACTCCCGTCAACAAATGCTATACTTAATATGCTCCCTCTGCATTATATACCCCATACTTTTTGCTAATTTTCTCTCATCAACCTCATTCCCTACTCCACACGTACTCTAGAAAAGAGAGATGAAAACCTAATCAAAATCCAAACTGATAATGACACCTATTTTGAACTCCACTTGATCTTCTGAGAATTCATGCAGTAAGAACTGTGCGTCAGAGATACTATGCTAAAATGCTAACCAAATGTATACAGAGCTTCTCTTGGATTCTGCAGGGGGTCTACATCTCTAATGACTCATAGGAAATGCTGACTTCCAGTTGGTTATTCCCGTCATTTCTAATCAAATAAACCTCACCGCTTTATTCGAACACAGCGATTCAGCCATACGTGTAGTCTTATATGAATATAAAACAATTCACGCACCTAAATTTTTGGGTACCAATATTTGCAAACTCATCACATAGGAAGATTTGCTACTTGGTGAACTGTACCCAGTACTTAGCAGTGAAAATTAGGTAGCATGCAGGAACCAACCAGTAGTCTTTCGAAAGGTAGAATGTTTATATAGTACGACAATTCAAAATTATTTTAAGTTTTAAGTTTTACGCAGTAAAAAAATAAATACTAATGAAAATCTATATGGATACCATACCCATTTAGTATTACGCTATCATTATTTAAAGCGCTATTATTATTTGAAGCTCTTATTTTTGTCTGTAATGAAAAGGCATAAGAGGAGTGCAGTTAGTTGCGTAACAAAAACGGTATTAATTAAGGAAACTCTACAGCGATCGGCAAACAAATTGAATTAGCACTACTACATGACAAAGTCGAGATTACGAGAGTCTTCAATCGCGTCATCACATAATTTCAAGACGACAGTGATCCAATATATGAAGGGTCCTCAGTTTTAGCTCGATTTTCATTTAGAGTGCGCGAGCCCATTATCTCAAGAACACTTCAGTTTCTTATTCAGCAAAATTCGCACTCTGGTTGGATTTTGTTGACTGGAACCAATTTGTTTCAGCCTTTCACGGCATGGCTTCAAGTATGTTTATAGATGTTTATTATATAAACAACATTTTCCACTTTCTGAACTTTGCTTTTCAAATTTCTAGCTTAAACCAAAGCGCAACACGTCATCACATTCCTCATATTTACTCTTTACACTGTATTAGAGAAAACGAAAACTCTTCTCCTGTTTTCTCAACGCTCCGAGTCTGTGTTACAACTCACAACTATATATGAGCATATGCATCTCATATGAGAATTCTGACATTAAAGATAGACGCACGCAGCACGGGGAGTCCCACTCAATCTGAAAAGCCATTATAGAGATAGATGTTTTGTATCTCCTGCTTAATATTCACATCGCAAATTTTTTCGCACCCAACCGTGCAGTAAAACAAGGGTACTACTGGCTATAAAGCTCATCTTCACGCAACTTTTATGACACATTCGATACAATTACATTGTCATCTTGAAAATGAGCTCAACAATGCCATGGCAGTTTTATAGTACTCTCCAACCCGAGTCAGAGTAAACCGTGAGCTGACATGCTTACTGCGAGCAGCAATTTTTTCAGATTTCTGTAAGCCAAGTTTCTATCCTCTGAAACTTTATGAGTTCTATAAAATCCTTTGCAGATATTTCTTATTGCCCTTTGATTGTTTTACATCTAAGAATCCTGATTTTAATAGAATTATTGAACGAAAGTTGTGCTACACCCTACGTCTTGAATTCTTGAATCATGATATAAATGTATCTATTATTTAAAATTTTGTTAACTTTATTATTTAAATTCCAGAGTAATCTTAAATGAAGTAATCCCGCGACCTCCTCTCCCCGCCCTGCCCCCCCCCCCCCCAGATACTCAAGTGCACGATAAAAGGGCACAGCCTGAAAGATATGGCTTTGATGATATTGAATAGCACAACTCGACCTTTTCTCAGACGCCAGTCCAATGAAAATGATCTGGTGTAGTCACTGAATTGGATCCATCACCTTTACTGAGTGCAAGGGTACGTACATATATGAGTGCATGCGAGCCAGGAGCTGGCGATCAGTCAATCCTGCTTTGAAAAGGTACCTACAGCTTCACTCGTAATGAAAAAGAGAGTTGAGAGGTAAAAAGTAAGACCGAATTTTGGAGAACAGATGTATAGTGTACTAGTGTTGAGAGTTACTCCCTATCCCATGTACACACATTACATGTTTCGAAACTCCATATAGTATGTATGTAATCTATAGATATATTTTCTTTAAAAGGCACATATAGTAAATATATACGTACTCCCGCACGCATTGCATTGGTAGGGAAGTCAGAAACTGGGGGAATCCATTCAGAGGGGAATCGAGGGAAATGGATTGAAAAGAGAAGTAAGCCCGAGAGTTGAGACCGAAAAGGAACGAAACGAAAGCTCTGGCAAAAACGATGGATCTATACTTGCACATCTCAATGGTCGGTCCTATTGGCGGGGATACATATCATTCCATGTATATATGTGTATAACCACAGACAGGTTCTAATACAGCTCAGCTCGATTTTATTGCCATTTGCCTGATTAAAAAAGTAGAGATGAGAGCAGAGCGCACACAGGAGAAGCGAAAAGAGAGCCGAATACAAAAATCAATACCACATACATACTAAGAAATTTATACACAGAGTGTACACACACACTCACAACATACACAAAGAATTCACATTCCCATTCATGCATCGCATTATTCTACTTAAAACTCACACGTTATAATTCTTAGCGTTGGCATACATAGTCTGCCACGCAGTATATGGATATACATCCAACACAGCTACAAAGACTTTAGGGCGAATTTCACACTCTTAAAAAGTAAATCCGTTTGCATCGAAACTGGCTAAAAATTCGAATTTGAAATTTTTTTAAAGTGAAACGACCATAAGTTATAATTAAATTAAAGATAACTAATTATTAATAAATTAATATTATATCTTTATTAAGTTTATTATTTTCAATAAACTGACTACTCTACAAAAGCAAAGAGCATTCTAAAAATTCATTCTAGTGATTGAATTATTTTTATTTTTAACTGTGGTATTTCTATATGCACTATCAGGAACAAGATGTATATAATTTTAATATATTATAATTGAATAATAATAGTTTTTTTTGCGTATGATACGAAATTTAATTGAAAATGAAGCAGCATGTCACAAAATTGCATTTAACATCATACGCTACATTTGTATGCATGCCACTCTGCGTGCAATCCTTTGCGCCAGTTAAAAATCAGTTTGGCTGACACTGCTGTATCTTCTAAAATATAATGTGAGAAGACAACAGTTTGCTGTATGTAACTATAGCGAATGTACCAACTACGAATGCACTCTTTTATATTCAAAATATGTACAAGTATGGGTTTACACATGATACCCGGACATGTGAGTGACGTTAGTCTGGTCTGGTCTTGTCTCATAATGCGCATTCCTGGATCCAACCGAATCCCCAGGATTCATTTCCCACAAAAAAAAATCTATTCAATCAATAAAGGGAACGCGTCCGCTACCTCTTTACAATTTCTGTTTCTTCTCATTCGCTTTTATTCATCCTATATATAATTATTACATACTGTACATACACAAACACACTTCAACGTGTATCCCTTCGAATGCACTCAGAAATTCAGAACCTTGAATCCTGATATAAAAACTCCTGCATCATGCGACGCGACTTAAACTCCACGCTCTAACGTAAGTCCTTCCGAATCAAAATGATTCTATTTAGTCTATTTTTTTAAATTCAACTTATACAATTTTTGTAAAGTAGCTCAAAGGAAAGGTAACAGCACAAATAATGGCAAATTCTAAATAACATCTGTAGTAACACAGCCGTTAGTATTATTTTTTTTAATCTACTGTGTCCGCCCCAAAAAAAAAGCAAAACATGTAAACTCAAAACGACTTCAAGATCTCAGACAATTGGAACGACTATTTAAAAATGTGCTTAATCAAAAGAGCAAATAAGCTGCGTTGGGTAGGAGGGGACATGAAATAGATAGGAAAACTCTCCCGAGTCCCAGTTCAACTTAATTTGAGAGTAAATATGTTTACCCTGATGTGTCTTGTTTGGGTGTTCTATTTCAAGGGTTAATATAAATTATGCTCGGAGTATACAATGTATTGTCTGATTTTTATGAACAGGGCCACGAGAGGGGTTTTCCCTTACATTTTTCGTCCACGCCCACAAAGTCCCCTATTGGTGTTAGAAACTTTTGCTGCGCTACAAGTTTGAAATCGAGCAGTGCCCTTGCCAGGGCGGGCGCTATATGTAATTCGTAATTCCCTACACCAATGAAGGATTTGATGGGTGTTGGTGGGTAAAATGAAAGGGAAAACCCTCTCGCAGTTCTGTTCATAAAAATCAGACAATAAGTTGCAAGCTGAGATATGTAAAAGAATTTTGCACATATCTACTTTAGTTAGTCACACACTCATACAGGCGACTAATATTTGCTTCTAGTAATGAACAACAATAAGAACTGCGTGCACTTACAAAACTTCGAATATTTTCATTTGCACGAAGGAAACATAAAATAAGGGAGGAAAGTTTTATATGAGTTTATTTCGAGCCAGGTTTGAATAACGTAGACACTCCTCACTTAAGTTCGAGGATGCCGAGAATCAAATCAAATTGGTTGATATTTGTGAAGTGCCGAGTGTAAAAATCCCGGAACGTAATCAAAGGAGTAATTTGGAAGGCGATTCAGGGTGACCCAAGTGGCCATCAGATGTTCGTAAGAAGTGTGTAAAAGTGCATTTATAAGAAGGAGGAACGAGCAATATGACTGAGCCATGGATGAAGAACAATACCGGACTCTTCCAATGAACAAGCAATGGTGCTATAAAACCCTCGTTTTATAGCCCCCTCAAACGACTATTACACTTTGTTTTCCTTCGTCCGGATAGTCCAACCGACAAAAACTTAGACTCACTCGTATCATTCCTTCAACTTCACTTATACTCTATATTCCTTTTATCCTTTACAGCATTTTCTCCAATCTATGTTTCATGAGTAGCCGTATTCGGCAGGACAGCGACTTGTCATCCTCAACCATCCTAATTTTTTTTCCTCTCTCAAATCCAAATTACTGCTTTCTCCACAAATAAAAACAACTAATAATGTCCTAATTTCTCTCGAAAACTAGAGCAGCTCTGTACACAATCCATGAAATATCAGACATCAAATATTAGCTTTATGGGAATCGCTAGCCCTATCCTAATAGCAGTCTCGTATCTCCCACCATTATTTATTTCTTCCGCTACTGTATCAACTATTATTATTACACTCCCGACTTTAACAGCATTATAACAATTTTATTTCCGTCCCCCGAACTTGCGTAAAAATTCGCATATTTTATCATCTACTTTTATAAATAACTGTGAAGACGACTGTCTTATAACACCGTAGTCATAAATAAATAAAATTGTTAGATCTCACGTAGACTAACAATAATAATTTAGTAGCTTTGACTGACTGCGTAGAACTATAGTAATATAGCAAAACAATAAAATTCAAGTAAGTGTTTTAGTTTACCGGCAATAAAAAGACATGCACTGTGATGAGTTGCGACTCTCCCCAAAGTTCCCACAAGCATGGCTCATTGTAATTATTACACGTTGGACGTCATAATTCTAACACAATCAAATGCAAAATTCTGGATCGTAAAAAGCGGTAAATGGTAAATAAAGTTTCGACAAATGGTGTGATGATATGTTGTGAAGAAATATTGAGTATGGGGGAAGTGCTCTGTGGCAGAGGAGTGGAAATCATGACATTTTAGCATGTAATGAAAGTAGATAAAGCCTGCATAAAGATCCTCGTAAAAATGCAATAGCCATCTCCCTATCCCATTACGCTACCCGCCTAACTTTATCCCACCAAGTCATTTATGTTCAATGTACATACGCTGAACCTCACATCACGACTTCAAACTAACCTGCCCAAACTGCTCCGTTATTCTTACTTATTTCCTTCCTATTTGTCAATTTTACCATGAAAATGTCGCCGAGTAATGTCTCTCCTCTTCATTTTTCCAAATATATTACACAATGAGCTTACGGTAATCAAGTCAACATTCAAGTACATTCTTTCCTCATCAGCTGTCAACCCAATGTAATCCAAGTAGCTGCGGTAGTAGTAGCAGTCAATTTAATCGAGTGCCCATTTTTGAAATGAGGTTTCGTGTCCTATAATTGCTTTCACACCACGTTTAAGTTTATTACTTCCGTACACCTGTACTTAATACATCCTGCTTATTTATTTATTCTGCTTTACTATTTATAATTTCGAATGTATGTCCTTCCATCCAATTTTATAATAATTTTTATTTAAATCAACACTGCTCAAAAGCCCTAATCAATTTCAAGTCTTACACCAAATCAGCAACAAAGTATGCAGTTTAGATAGTATTAACCACTAACACTAAACTATGACGTTCTGAATTGCTTTTTATCCTTCTACGCAGGTCAATCCTAACGTACTCCAGCATAATAGCAATATGAAGCGATGTAAATGTAGCAAGTTACAAAATGCAATATTCCGTAAAAAGTTTAATACATAATCGACGGCAATCGACGTGGAGCTAAAGGTGGCACACGATTGTTATCTACTTTTGAAATCCTCCGTAGGTATGCCTATATAGATATATTCTGATATACGTAACACGTCGTGAACCTTTAACAACGACACACAGTGCTACGTGGGGAATATATAGGAGCAATCAAATATGAAATCACGTCACAAAGCCCCAACTTAAGAATCAAGCTTCATTAGTGTAGCCGAGCATTGCTGTCCACACAAGAACAATTTATGTCCCCCCACTGCAACTAGCCTTAATAAGTTTTCTATATGTACGACTTAGAAAGTAGTGGCTGAAACAAAATTAACCACTACAACCACTGACACGAAACACATATAAATAAACTTCATGCTTCATGGAAATATATTATATAGATAACAAAAAGCCAATCTTTCCACACTTCACAAAATTCTAATCCTATACAGTGGTAGAAAGCTCGAGCTTTTCTTCGTACATACATACATAGGTATCCAGGTTCTGGGTACGAACCTGAATGCTTAATTTGACGGATCCGATGAAAAAACTTTCCTCCACTAAACAAACAATGCAATCTCTTCTTCATTATCCACACACGAAAAAACTCATTCGTATATTATATACATCAGTTTAAATGAATGAATTAAGTCGCTCCTAGCTAGATTATCATTAAAAGTTTTTACCCACTTAAGAAATGAAAACTTTGCTCATTTCATGTCGTAGACTGAGGTTTCAGCGCATAGAAATATACACAAGCCAAGCGCTTCCTACATACAAGTATGCAATCTCTTCCTTTCCTCTGAAGCACTGAGGTTGTAATTAAAATTAGAACTATACATCATCAATTACGTTAAGACCGATACAAATTCCTCTGACAACTTAATAAAACCAGCCTTTCTGCAAAATTTTGTAAATCTTTACATTTCCCCATATTTACCCGCACCACTGTCTATACAAGTTGCAGGATAACATGTTTAACGGTTTTGAGCATTCGAAATATTTATCATTTAAATGCAATGAAAGTAAACCAAAAAAAACAAAAACAAACCCTGCCCAATGCACATGAGGAGTAACATTGCTAGTGAATCAAAAACTACACTTTACATGTAACACAATAATATTTAATTCAACACTATTATAAAGTCGCTTACACAACCCTGTATCCTTACAATTTACCTCTGCTATAAAAGTACCGCCCATTTCATTAAAGAGCATTACATCACAAACGTTTAAAGTACAGTAGGGTACCAAAATGCAATCCCTTTGGATGTTATATCTATAAATTGCAATTGCATTTATATTTTAATAATGTACATACTTTATATTGCGTCTCTCAAGTCTCAAGCAAAATTTGAGCCTACAAAGGTTACAGGGCACAATAGAAACCTTATATATTTTTTTTTCTTCTTCATTTACCATTTCATTTCATATTCATTTTATGCTATATGCACCATAATCTTAAAAGCTTGCTGAACAGATGGAGGAAAGCAATGAGTGGTTGAATACCTGATTCTGATTCTGACTTGAGGCATAAAAAACGAAAGACTGCATTGGTGTTCATATGGATGAAATACACACAAGCCGTATAATGATCTCAATACCTCAACAATGCCATATCTTGGGTAATATGATTAAGTTACATACTGCACTACACGGTGTAGGATTCTCAGTATAATATAACTAACTAACAAAATACAGAGCCAAGCACATGGCATGAGTACGATCCCATCACGCTCAAGTCAGACCAAAATGAATTTAACAGACGAGAATCTCATTTGCATTATTCCATCTTCACAATTATTTTTTGTTGACTCGTCGACTCTTTCTGTCGGAATATTCAAAGAAATCTTAAGAGAGCTCAAACATAGGTAGTAGGTACCTAATACCTGCATAATAATATAAGATTTGAAAATGCATACTAAGCTTGAAAGTAATACATACGCATATGTAGGCATACGACACGAATAATTTCAACTTTGGTACCTCCAATACTCCAATCCCATAGCAAGTTGAGTACACACTAAAAAAGAGTATGAAGCCAATAGCCCATCCAATCATGGCCAGCCATATCCATACTAACGACAACAAAAGTAGAAGGCTGTTCATCTTTTAACTGTCTAAAAGGCTAGGCGTGAAGAAACAAAGGTAGCGCATGCATACATTGTATGTAATGTCAAGGAACTATACGATTTTTGACGTGTACCGTAAAGCCCCAGTAATCAACCTGCTAAAACAGCTAAAATATCTTTGACTATGTACCATACATTAAAATAAGACCCAAACTTTTAAACCTATTGTTCAGCTCGTACAACATGATTAAAAGCATGAAACTTATTTCATTTCAGTAACAAAATTGAGTACAAAATAAATGGCAACAGGAAGACAGTTGGAAAATATCCATTTAAATTATGTATTAGTTACTAATGTATGATTTGCCTGGGCCTAGACAATTAAAATCTAAAATATTGAGTGCCTTTGTAAGAACTTTACTACGGAAAATCCTGCATTTACAACACTCATCGTATGCTGAGGTCAAAATAAATTTATTCATGAAAAATATGAAGTACTAGCCCCTTCCCACAGGTACTTCGACACAAGAATTTCGCAATATATTACTTATAATAGTATCACGATAAATAAACTTGCAATTGACAATGATTATGTACCGATTTGTCCCTAGTCATAAATTTCAGTGTTTATGTCCGTCCGCCTGAAGTAGCTTGTCAACAAATCATAACTCTACTATATTCAAAACTTTACAAACAAAGGAAGGGCCAAGTGTTCAGATAATCCTTACTTAACTCTCATACCTACTTCAGTTATATCACTAGCCCCAACACTTGTGCGTATAGTATGAAATCCAAATTGTGAGCAAATAACAACTCTGATTAAAACTATAGCTTCTGTGCAGGAGTACTGTTTTTGTGTGATTAGCAATTAGGAAAAAACGGAGAAAGAGTGAGACGTTGAGCAAGTATACACACACGCAATAGACTTCCTTCCAATCGAGTAAATTGAACAGGTGCAATTTGCCATTAGACACGCGTGCGACGCACCTTGATCTCATCATTAAGCCATGCCAAATCATCCATTTCAATCTTTTACAACCAACTAAGTTCTTGAAACCATGTAATATAAGCTGCGCTAAACACGAAACCGTGAAGCTATTCCAATTTATTTTCCTCATGCAGATATACTAATTTTACGTATCATTACATACAAGTACCTACTTAAATGGATGGCTAACGTTGAATAAGCAGGTTTTCTACAATAATATTCTTACGAAAACGTACAACAATATTACACATAATACATACGTAGAAAGGAATATCCAGCAATGACTCAGGCTCTGCCTTTTTTCCCTATTTTTTTTCTTTCTTCGATGACTATCAACATCTAAATATGTAGAAAGAGAATGATGTCAGCTTTTTTTATCGCTTAAAAAGATTCAATCTATAATACAGCTTGACAGCTGAATGCCTTGAACAAAATATTAATTGGTTACATGGTAAGCAGTGATATTCCGAAAACAATATTTTACATATTATTACTTAAAGTTTCACAAATCCTAGGTACCTATATATTATACTTGTGTAAATGAGATCTTAATAAATAAATGACTAAATAAGTAAATAATTAAGAATTTAAGTATTTATTGATCAGCAAATACTTGGTTACTTTTTTTTAGAAAGTACTTCAAACAATAAAATGCAATTTTTAGACGTCATTGAACATTTCAACTACTACAATAAATTGATAAAAACATTGCATCTTTGACACCGGGAGTGTATAGTAAAGGACGAAACTACAGTCACGACAAACCACACAGCGAATTGCCAATATTGCATGTATTTTGGAGAATCAATTGTTGAGGCAAAGGAAAAACTTATATATATCGTGGAATCTTACATGAGGGAAATGTAATAAATGTATGGGAATGCCGAAATGAAAAACGGAATATGGTTGGATAAAGGGAGAGAGGAAAAGAACTGCTGGACCGCAAAGATCACCACAGGAATCCACACTAGTCGAGCAGAGAGTTTTGGATGAAAAGCCTCTCTGACAAGTCCGAGAAAAAAAACTGTGGCAGGTAAATGTCCTCCTGGAAATTCTTGCTGCGCTCAGCTCATCTCTGTCCATCTATTCGACTCTCTTCTAAAGCCCATTCCCATTAATACTATACACACTCTATCCCTATTCCACACTTCTTGTAATACTTCTATGACCACTATACAACATTCTCTACTCATATTATAAGATTCCTCCATCGCCTGCCTTTCGTCTTCGTTCATATAATTACATATACACGCTATATATATATGTAGTTAGCAGACTGCTCACTGTTACTTTCCTTACTTTGTCTCTGTGTGCATTAGCTTGAAAGTTCCTTTCCTTTTTCCTTTTCTGATCACTCGTTCCAGAAAACTGGGATGACTTCGAATTCGAATCCCTCCAAGAAAGAAGCAATCAAGAAGGATGTGTTCACTTTTGACGTTCCCCTATAGTTTCTCATGGAATTTCATCAATACTGCTCTTAATTTTCTGAGTCCAAGTTAATGGACACTCAGCTTTAGAGAAAGGATTTTACGACTCTAATAAACTTCATTAAGCTTAATTCCTAAGTAGTTTAATAGAGAATCCTAAACCATGGCTGCATATATACATGACAGCAATCACTATTTTTACTTATTTCTTTAAAAATAATATTTTCATTTTCTTTTTTCTAGACGAATAATCCTAATGTATGTATCCCCACATTTGTATAGATATAAAGGAGGGACTGGAATAGTCTCATATCTCCGAGTGCTGCTCAACAATGCTTTTTTTATCCTACAGTACCAGACAAAACCCGAGATAATAACTAAAGTAAAATAGGAACATTTTTTTTTCTCTCGTCCGTCCCGACTACAACAGACTCTGAAATGAAACTCTGAAATGAAACTCTGATAGTATGTGAGCACACACATAATGGGAAACTGGAAAGATGAAGCACATAGAATCCAGTTGCGTTTTCTATTCTTTACGAGAAGAGGATCGTGAGTCAGTGTGAGAGAATATCTTTTTCAGAATCTTCTCGTTCCTTTCTTGACTTTACTTATAAATGTGGACGGAGTCTGTGTCTGTGTAGTCTGTAGAGTCTGAGATCGTGGGTTCGGCGTTCTGTTCTTTGCCATTATGAGACGTATCCCTCCGTCTTTCTTGGTCTTTCTCGTTTGTGTGCTTGTGAGTAGCTTAGCTAGGCATTTCCAGCCGAGATTAAAAGTTTGATTTATATGCCAGAGGCTTTCCTTCCCTTCCCTTCACTCGCTTTTCCTTTTCTTCCCTTCATTCCGTCTTGGTCTCGAGACTCTACATTATATACATCCTTAGGAAGAGCTATAGCTATAGCTATATCTACACATTTTGGCTGAAGTCAGTCTCTCTTTAGTTTTCCTAGGAAAATCCCAACTGAACCTCAACCTCTATACTTCCGACCAAGAAAGAGTCGTCAGCAATAGTGTATAGGAGAGTAGCCGTCGTTGACTGGCAGTAGCGTAGACGAGAGCTGGCGAGAAGTTAAAGCGGCCTTCCTCCTTAAAAGACGACTTGGACGAAAGACCGATGTGGAAAAGACGACTCTCACAGCTCTCCCTGATACGTACAACTATTACAACTACCACCACATCACGGCCATTATTACTTTCCGCCCAAAAAAGGACATCAAAAGACACCGTTGCCAACTCAGAGAGGAGAAAATGTCTTCCAACTTTAGTTTTATGTAGAATTTTCATTTGTTCGATATGAACAGATACATTAGAGGAATATTTTTTTCTCTTCTTCTTCTTATTCTTCAAGAAAAGCTTGGGCTTAAAACAGATGATACGATAAAATATAACCGTAATCATAAACTCTATTGGTCTGTAAAATTTCCATAATCAAATCGTAACAACAAAAGCAGCAGGTAGGTACATAAAAAGACTATTAAGTACATTTACCTGACTTTGAATCGTAAAATCCAACACTTTGAGTAATGGAAATGGAGCTATTCTCATCACTTAAGCTTGAACAGTTTAACACAAATGTGGAGACGGAGGCATAGTTCTCCAACGCTTCTTATACTCTCCAATGTTAATAAAACGAAAATTTTCATTAACTCCAGCACAGTAGCTCTCTGCTACTGTGTGTCTGTAAACCCAGGCCCAGCCGTACGAGTTTTGCTTTCTGTCTCAAGAAGAACGTAACTACCAATCTCAACTACCTCCAGTGTGGAATAATGGAGAGTGTAGAGAACAATTCCAGCGTTTCTTTTCCAGATAAACATGCAGACGCAGACACACCAACACACACACACACATAAGGATCACTCTGGCGTATGTAATTCCAGTTATTCTATTAGAGGCTTAGTGGGATGGCATATCACATTATAAAAGAGAGGTTCTTAATACAAGACTCTATTTCACACGCCGCTGAGTTTCACCCGCTTAAATTTTGTGCAAAAAACCCACTTGGAGTCTCTCACTCTGTCTCCGTCTCTCTCTCTCTCTGGAGTAATTCTCTCCGAAGCTGATTTCAAACCAATTAACTTTACAGCCTGCAAAAATCTTCAACTCATTCTCGACTCCATCTCAAGTCCCTTGTGCTTTCTTGACTTTTTTCATATCCTATACCTCCTTCTCCTCACACCATTTCCGTCATTATTATTCTCAGATCAACTGCACACAAATATTCTATTGGTTTCCTAAAAAGCTCCCTCACAGCCACTCAATAAATTCGTCATGAGAGGACTGCGCATTTCATGCTTATGACTTAAAAATCGAAACCTACAAAGTTGCAACGACTTTTGTTACCTGTCTTAACTTGCATTTTTATGCATGCAATAATTGCGTAAAAGCGAATTAGGATGATAAAAATACTGCCCTTGCCTTGTATGCGTTGTAGTACTGTGATTCGCATTTAATAAAGTGACTCCGTTAATTTAAAAACTTTCATTAGTAGGTATTAACTTGTACAACATTCAAATGTTTGCTAAAACCAAAACTAAAGCGTTCAGATAATAAAAACATGCAGAATTAGTACATTGCTAATTCTTGCTTGGTAAGAAAACTTGGAATGTTTTAAGCTGATTTTATTTTAAACACTACTAAATTCTCAAGAGACGAGTATAAGTTTGTTGCTTGGGCAAGTAGGCGAAAGCGGAAAATCCGACGAATGACTGACACATTGGAAATGAATAATTTTTTGTTTTCAATCACAACCTCTTATTCCCTCCACTCCTTCTAGTACTGGAAAAAGGAGGTAGTTCTGGTAAAGGAAGAAAAAAACTACTAGTACGATGTGTTTTTTGCAGTGCGCTTGTTTCATAAATGCATGGTATAGTAAGAACAAGAAAGCAGTGCCTTTTAATATTACAAATGGATTTTGATAGCTAGCAGCTTTTCGTTACTCCAAACTGAAGTTCCATTTTTAATTCGAGGACAGATCAGAATATTAGACAATTTTAATGTCCGTAATAGTTAAATAGAATTTCGTAATGAGTGGTGTCCTTATTCGTAAAAAGAAGGATCCAAAATTATATTGTAGAGGGATAGAAATACACTTAAGTACGTGCGTAAGCTAAGAAAAGATAGTTACAGGTTAGGCCTGTAAAAGGTGACGATGATTTCAATTCACTAGAGTACTTGGTACGGAGGGCAAGGAGTAAAATCCATGTTCGACATAAAGAGGAGCATAACGATAACATAACGCAACAGAACCAAACATAAAAGATAAGGCAGGGCCATTTGACACTCGTTATTTCTTAAAAACAAGTTTTTCAATGAATTTTAATTAGGTCGGCTAGACTAACCAAACCAACCTTTACAAGCTTGGCAGGGAAGTCCTACCTCTGCTCTCGTATAGCTTCTCGTGCCTTTTTACCACTGGACACAGGGAAACTACAGCTGATAGGTAACTTTACTAAACAGTTATACCTTGAGTCTTGAGTACAAGTAACTACATCATCAGAACATGAGGTGGTTCAAACAACATGCAGTGTGTCTACAAATAATATCAAGCTCTTTCCTCCATCATAATCGATTCCAATGTTCCATCATAATAATTCACAAACTTAATACTGGCGCTTCAAGAATTTAATCTTGTCAAGAAAACATAACAAACGCACGGCGTAAACAATAAAAACTTGAGACGGATCGTAATAACCTCTCTCCACTTAACTTTTGGTGTACTAAAAAGAAACATACATTTATCTTATCCTTCAGCGTTCGTCCTCTTTCTTTGGGTCTTTCATGTTTTAAAAAGTTTTACATCTAACCATCTAAATGGGGTAAAATAAACCATAGCATCAAGGAAATAAAAGAAGGAAACCTCCACAGTTCTACACCTACTGTGCCTACGAATACATGCCGTCGCTCTGCGTTCTAGACACTCTCCAAAGTCGTA
>JAQFZE010000243.1:0-32035 GCA_034695245.1 Dicyrtomina saundersi | reverse complement strand
AGCAGCAACAGCAACAACAACAGCAGCAGCAGCAGCAACAACAACAGCAGCAACAACAGCAGCAGCAGCAACAACAACAACTCCAACAACACCAGCAACACCAACCACATATTACAGCATCGGCAAGCCCTGGTTTGCTTCCAAATCAAGCACAACAACGATCGCCGCTCTTGACACAGCTTCAACAACCAATTCAGCCTGCAATGCCGAATCCGACACCCCAACAACCAACTCCTCAGCAATCGGCATTGCCACAACCTGGTGGGAACGCTGCGACTGCGAAGGAAAGACATATTATATGGGCCGGTCTCTTAGAGTGGCATGAGAAGCAGAAAGGTATATTGTGTGTTATTTTTCTCCAGTTTTTTGTAACTCGCTAACAATAATTGACTTTAACAATAATAGAAACTTTAAAACTTTTTAGGTCCTCCAGAGGGACAGAAAATCCCAAGACAGGTTCCATGTCAGGTTTCTGCTAATGTTGTGAATGGGGAACCGGAAGTTAAAGGGGATGGCTGGCCGCCTAAGCTTATTATGCAGCTGATTCCTAAAGCAATCGTTGGAAGTCTGGGTGGTGGATATTTTCGTGATGTTAAAACAGTGTTGTTTATGTTGCAGCAGTGTGATGCTCTTGCTAGTTTAACCAGAGTCATGGATTCTGGCTTTGTAAGTCATTGGCGTTTTTTCGTTTATCCAAATTCCTTCCTAATCAAATTATGTAGTTATCCCTTTTAAATCATGTAGATGCCTAAGTGGCATATGCACGCGCATTCTGGTACACTGTGACTAAATATTCATAATTGTTTAAGTAGGACCTGTACCTTCATGGTGTTGTCCTAGTTGGGTTGTAAATATGTGTGGTCTTGAAAGAGTCGTAAAGCATTGAAATTAAAATTAGCAGAATTATTAGCAAAACTATTCTAATAACATTCTTGTTTTTGGTCTCCTATTCACAGGCTGGGTGTGTCCACTTTACAGGAACGAGCATGCAAGCCAATTGCGCAATTAAAGTCCTAATTCTACTGTATAGTAAAGAACGACACGCGTACCTTGGATTCATTCCTAATGATCAAGCTGGATTTGTGGATCGAATTAGAAAAGTTATTCAGCAACAAAAGACTCACCAAGCAGTCATGAGGCAAGGCCAAGGACCTCCGTTTCCTATTGGACAGCCAGGTGTAGGTGCTCCTGGAAATCCTCTACAGCAAGGACCTGCGCAGCTCGGTGTGTCACCTGGAAATCTTCCACAAGGACTTCAGCAGCCTGGTATGCAAAGTCAGATGGGCCAAAGCCCCTTACCTCAAACAATTCAATCCGGAAACTTGTCTGCAATGCAACAAGGGAATATGCCAAATGCTCCTTCCATGCACTTGGGAGGTGGTCAGGGTTCTGGCCAGGGAGGGCCGTTAGGAATGGGTGGTCCTCCTAACATGGGTCAAATGGGAGCAGCAGGTGCTGCAATGCCTCCGGGGGGTCCCATGATGGGTGGTCCAAACATTAACCAAATGGGTGCGCCTGGAGGTCCAAGTGGATCAATGCCGTCAGGTGGTCCTAATATGAATCAAATGGGCGGGCCCGGAGGTCCAATGCCTCCAGGTGGGCCAAGCGGGCCAATGCAGACGGGTGGCCCAAGCATGGGAATGGGGGGGCCTAGCATGCCCCAGTCGATGCAACAAGGCCACCCACCAAATATTCCGAATTTGCCATCTGGAAGTATACAGCAGAGTGCTTTGCAGCAATCGCTCCAGCAAAATATACAAGCAAACGCACCACAACCAGGGTCCGGTATGCAACAACTTAATATTCAGCAAGCTCTTCAACAGCAACAGCAACAACAACAGCAGCAGCAGCAGCAGCAGCAGCAGCAACAACAACAACAACAGCAACAACAAGCGCAAGCGCAAGCTAATTCGGCTAATCAGGCGGAACTAGTCCTTGAGAGAGAACGACGATGGAATTTGATGAAAATCCAGGAACTTCAGCAGCAGCTGGAAGCTGCACAGGCCAAAGATTTACAGTTTCAGCAGTTGCATCAGCAGCCAGGTCCAGGTCATAGTCATAGCCCCCAACCAGGTATGAATCCTCAAGGGCCAATAAACCAACCAAGGCTGGCCAGTCTTCAAAGAATGTTACGACCAGCTGGGGTTCAAGGCAGCAACCCAGGATTGAAAAATCTTCTTCAACAACAGCAGCCTTCTGCGCCACCTGGAAGTTCTCAGTTCAACCGAATGATGCCAGGCGGAGTCCAGGGCAATCCGCGAATGCCGGGTCAACCAAATCAGCCTCAGTTCCACGAGGACGTTGGCATATTAGATTTGTTAAAATAAGAACATGCCTTTCCTACTTCCATATTAAGCTATATCTCCTATTAAGACTATTGTTTAAACTACACATGCCTATGTAATTTTTCATCATATTTAACGTTTTTAAAACTGACTAGCATTACCGACAATGTATCATGATGAAATTTTGTTATTTTATAAAGCGATTATGAAATTAGTTAACAGTATAAAGATCATAACCAGTGCAAATGTTAATATTTTATAGTGCAGTAATAATAGTGTTAAAATTGGGCGAGGGGCTCTGATGTTGAAAATATAAATTATCTTTTAAATGGTTCGAGAACCTCCAGCATATACTATTTAATGTAGACATATACTTCAACTAATGGTTTGAATATAATTACTTACGATTAGTTAATAACGCTTGATTAGTTATTTGCAACATTTTTCCACAATTGTGTACAACCTAGCTGTCGAATATTAAAAATTCATTAGAGTTTCTAACCTTTCTTCATATTAGTTTTTCGAGTCTGGAATCCCAAATGTGACCATTTTGGTTTTTTAAATTCATACATAATGAAATCGCAATTGCATGGCATTATTTCTAAGAGCTCGTAGCTCATACAATAGTCGTACCCATTTTAATTGCACCCGTAAACCCGCACTCCGGCTTCGCTCACATCCCTCACATTCGAACACATGGAGCAGCACTCCAGGGTAGCATGATTAACAGTCACAATATACTTATACTTTTATTAAAAAATTCAAATCTAGTATGAAACCCCTATAATGATATCGATATAAATATAAACCGTCCCCAGTTGAGTCGTACTCGTCGTATTTCCCACAAGTAAACAGGTATATGTACCTGTTTGTAAAAATTGTACAATTTAAAATATTGTACAGCACTTCTCTAGTCTTGATAGGCTCCCAAATAGAGCTGACTATTGGTTTATTTTATTTAAGTCGAAATAATTGACGTTTTTTTACGGACATGGGATAGGCTATGGACGTGCTTGGATATAATTTGGCTTCACCCTTTACTTAAATACATACAATCTCGGCATCTCGGAATACAATTAATTTTGTCAGGAACCTAAAATTATCTTAGCTTTAATTTATTATTATAGTTAAACTAAATTACAATTTCCTAGCTGACTGATTATAGATTGCAACGAGGAAGAAGGGTCCCAAACTTTTGGGTTGTGTTTTGTTTCCATTTTGAGAGCATCCACTTTTTACCCATGATTTCTGACCCATCCAAGCCATAGCCCAAAAATATCTGCGTTTGATGTAAACGAGCCTAATTAAAATGAAACACTATTTTATTATAATTATTTTGAAGCAGTCGTAGGTCTCGTGTCCCTTTGCTGTGGACTGTGCTATGGAGGTAAAAGTTACATTATTATCATTATGGGGCATGGGGATACAGTTTTGTAGTTCATTGCCATCATAGCATTGGCAGGCGTCAGCCAGCTCGATTTTACGGAATTTTACCTAAATATTCTGCAATGCCAATGCCAAAGAACTGAAATTCCAATTCCGCGCAAATGTGCGGTGTACACTAGTGCAGTACTTAGCACTGACCAGCATGCTGAATAAGGAACGAACTTTTAAACCGTTCAGACTTTTACTATATTACACACATGCATGAGAAAGGTATAATATACACAACACAGGAGACAGAAAAAGCAGTGGCTTACTTCTGTGCATTGTGTAGTGTTTAACGCAACCCGTAACCATAATTATATCATTCTTAAAATAACACATTAAAGCTAAAGTCATATACTTAAGTACCTAAATATACGACATAAGTAGTTGTGTTAAAAGCGAATCATTCGAGCATTGAACATATTTTACATTGAAAATCAGAGAATTATATTGTCGAGTAGTTTCGAATGATTTTTTCATCAAGGAGAAAGATCTTGTCGTCTGTAATAAGTAAGCCAAATCATATCTAGTTTAAATCTACTGTCGGTGTCAATCTCACCATTCACTTATAGAAATTGAATGTGAAGTTCCGTAGTTATCTTTAATCTTATATCGTCTGACGCCAGCATTTACCCGTCAGAAGTTAAAAGTTCTGTTTGTAGTTGTTGCCATATTACTTGCAACTTAGGCCGACATTCGTCATTACATCAACCGCAAACTCAAACTCTTATTTAACTACATACATATTTACTTAACGTGGCACGTACTTTACAGTTATTTCTAAGCCATCATGTATAAAATCAAAAAGGCCTTTGAGCTCCCCGCTAATATTGAATTGCCCAAAAGCATGTACAGTCTAAAACCGATTGACAATGACAATAACTTGAATCAGTCTGCGTCAAGTCTGAACGGAACTTCGGAGACGGTGGTGCCGGTGCCTGATACAGCCAGGTTAGTATTTTGATAATAATGAGTAAATTATTATATTATTATGCTTGTATATTAATGCAGTAATTTTGAAGCATAAAGTTGAAAGTACGGATAAACAGATTCTCACATATTTTGTTACTAACGGATATAATATTAAATTGCTACTAATTTGTAATGGCTTTTGTCGTTTGTATGGCAAAAAAGTGTAATCCAAATTTAAATGATTGAATTTACATTGGATTACACTTAAAACTTACAATAATAATCCATAATGTTGTGTGATCCATCCACAGGAATGGTTTGCATGGCTCAAATTCAAATAACATTTTGCATCAAAAGAACATGAACTCACCTAATACTAACGGAAAAGTAAACAAGAATCTTGGTAAAAGGAAACGGTGGGTTATATATTGATCTAATCTAGCGTATTGGGGTTAACTTTTATTTGAATTTATATTATATTTGATTATTATATTTTATAAATTATTAAACATTTGTTCTACCCAGGTCTCGTTCTCCAGCTAAATCAAAATTACCTGCTAGTGTGAATCAGGCAAAAACGGATACGCCGATGGATACTTCTGAGGACGTCATTAATTCACCCAAGGATGGATCCAGCAGTGATCAATTTATTTCAGACCTCGAAGCAAGACAGCAGGAAGTGATTTCCAAATTATTGCGTTTGAGAGATATGCTTAATAACGCGAACAGAAGCACTGCTGTTGTTCTCCCCCAAACTAACACTGTCGCTGCTAATGAAATTCCGAATTCTGTTGTAAGACTTACCATGCTTTTATGTTTTATGCTTTTAAACTTTGAACTAGTCAGACAGAATTTTGTATTTGGGAAATTCGTAATCGAATTATGCTTTTGTGTAGGAAGCAGTTATTACTGCCGATCCAGAAAAGCCCCCTTATTCTGTCCTATTCTTAGCTAAACTATTGAAAGAAAACTACGGATCCGCCGTTACATTAAAATCCCATCTGCACTCATCATGTGCTAAAGCACTTCCTGGGAGTGCAAAGCTATTTGACCAATCTACGAATGAGGATATACGAGGAAACAAGATTACAATTTCTGTTGTATGGAAGCAGAGTACGTATTATTCGTTTCTTCACATTTTTTGTTATTTTATTTTATAAACAAACAAGTGACAACATAAATTTTATTACAGAGGGTGCAGAGACGGATCCTGAACTCCTAGTTCAACCCACTTTGCAGTCTCCAATCCGAGGTGAAGCAAACGTGGCCCGCTATTTGTCACGTCTTTTGTCGTCAATGAATCCCATTAATTATGACGGTTTGACTTGGGATGATATAATTCGTGTTGATACTCTCCTTGAAAATGCTGCGGATGGCATCACAGAGCTGGAATCTTTGGATGAGCGTTTGAAAAACAATAAACCGTTTCTGTTGGGTGAGCCCTCCATTGCTGACTTTGTCCTGTTCTCGGCCGTTACATTGTATGTAACCAATCACTCTCAGCAGAAAGGAAAATTCTCTCATGTAAATGATTGGCTAATCGCGTGTCAAGAACTCGGCGGATTCAGTCTTTGATTCTGCCTTATGTTCTGTCATTATGCATGGCTGACAATGGATGTTGTTCACATGTAGTCATATCGACAGTCAGTGACAATTTTAAGCTGTAAATCATATTCTACAATGTTTTGGACTTTTAAACAATAACATTTTGGTTTGTTGCGTTTTATCAATTGATTTTATTACTTATCTTACAACTAATTCGGTAATAAAGCATCCATATCTTATCTGAAGAACAAAAATGGTTTAAGAATTTTCCAGGATAAAGTAATTTATTTTCTTATTTTTACTTGTCGTCTTACTGTAACATAATTGTTGCCTAGTTTTTCGGTTACTTCCACTCTTCAAGTTAGATGAAATATTCCTGAGTTATTTCATGGTACGATGGTGGAACTAAACAACAATAATACATTGAATTGTTAAGTATACCAACATAGTTTTCTATACAGGAAGGAGGTAAATTAAAGCTACACTTACACTTATCAATGCTTGACAAATTACTTTTATTGACCATCGACTTTTCTTCTTCAACAATGTCATCATCGGCGTAGGCAAAGTCTGCATAGGGAGAAGGTGGCGGAGAAGGCGATGGTCTACTTGTTGGAACTAAGATATCCTCGAGAGGAACAGTGCCAATTATTATGGGCAAAAAGGCTTCAACAACAGCATTGTCTCGATTTGATTTGAGGTTAGATTCTTTCACTTTAATCTGTTCGATTCCAACCCTTAATTACTTAATATTCATTCATTATAAAGGTAATATAAGTAAAATTATGACTAGTCAAATGGTTTATATTTTGTTGTGTACAAATCAATAGTACCTGAAGTTGGTAGTGAATTTGGATGATGCTGCATGTGCCAAGTTTTGTGGGTAGAATCGAGTCAGGGATTTTAATAGCATCGTCGTCTTCGCCTTTCCATACATGAACTTTCCCTGGAGAAATTTCTGGACACTTAGCGTCCAGTAAAATCTTTGTTTGTGTCTTTCTTCTTTTTCCGTCTATGGTGTAAAATATTACCTGAAAAAATTATTATGCCAACATTAATACATTTTATCGCGATTGCTGTGCGATTCCAAGTGGCACCTGCCTTCTGTGCATTTATTTTACAAAATCGAGCTTTAACCTGTATAAGGGACATCCGAACCATTCTCATGTGATTGAATGTAAAATTAGAAATTTCAACTAGAAATGGCACGACTTCGTTAGCGACGAAACCCTGTTTAGGGATGGAGAAATATAACTTGACTTTTCCATGATGACACATACACATGGACCACAACTTATTTTCTCGTCTAACTTCCGCACTCTTCCGAGCCAATGGCTCGTTATTTAAATCTAAAACTCCATTAATAATCAGTGGAACCTTGGCAGTAGCATAGATTTTGTTTGATTTCAAAATATTGGCCCGAATGTGGTAAGAAACTGACCCATACTTCCCTGAGTAGGTTGCTGGTAGATGGCTTTTCCATAAATTTAAAGTTGTACAACATCATCATCAGTGAATAGCTAAGTAGCTAATTATATTGTAGCAAGTAATTTTGGATAATATACAAATTGTAGTTTAATTTTTGTCTCACCGGGGAAGAATATACTCGAATATATACTCGTTACGCCCAGGCCGAATCCTTATATTATTTACTGTTGCGTTTTCTATTTTCCAAAAAAATGTGTTTAACCTTGAATTTGGCCAGGAAATAAATATATTGAATAATTCTTTCTACCTTCACCACAGACGCTGATCGAAGTGTTCAAACATCGTTCGATGGATGTAACGGGCTGTTCTTCTAAATGATTTATAATTGATACAACGGCTCCTCCCTCAAAACGAACCATGATGCCTGCAATGTTGTATTTTATTTTTAGTTTTGCCAAAAGTATTTAATTCATTAAAAAATGGTTTTGTTTTGTTAACTTGTATTTTCGAAATACAATGTTGTCAAACAATTAAAGGAATAATACCAATCTAATTAATACTCACATTTGACTTTCTTAGGCTTTCGTTTCTTGTATACAACAACTTTCCCATAGATTGTCTCTCCTGGTGCGTATGTATTTGTTTCGCTATCCAACTCAATATTTATAAAGCTCATCTTGCCACACAAGATTTTCCTTTAATTCTAAACACTGAACAAAAGAAACTTCTCTCTAAAGAAAAGGTTTTTAGAAAAAGTCGAGTTTCAGGTGCCCTGTAGCCCTGTTTGTCACTCGTCTGCACTTCTGAGTGATGACGATTTTCGTCGATCAGAAGTTGAAGTGAGAATTTGCACCATAAAATTGTGACGGTGACGGGCACTAGGGTTAATGGTATGAGATGAATTAATTTTCATTAAAAAAATTATTGGTCTTCAAGGCCGATTTTAAATGTTTAGCTGTGACTGCACTGCTTCATTTTGCAAGCCTGTTTAACTGTCTGGATCTGAAACATTTTCTGGGTAGGTACATTATATAACATGGCAGATACGTGCATACACTTCTGTTTGTATTGGTGTGTTTACAATGGGCACTGGGAATTTTTAAAACTGACTCCTTCATTAACTTGACATCCTTTTTATCATTATTACAAAGTTAAAGCTTTACAGGCTTGACGTTGTCATTATAGAATATGATTTTGTGGTGGGTCCTCCTTCCACTTACAACAAGCTCTAACACCAATTTCTGTGTGTTCTTTAATTTTGACCGTATGTAGGGCAGTCTGGTTGTTCGGTAGTAAAATCTCTATTTATATAACTAGCATATACATATGTGAGCGAGCGTACAAATTTACTATGCACTTTAGGATATAGCTTTTGCTTAGAATTAATGCTCCCACGTTGTGTTTTTCCCTTCTGAATTTAATTTGAGTAATTTCTGTTATCGATGCAAAAACTGGGTCATAATTACCTATATACATAGTATTGGCCAATATATAATTTGAATTTCAAAATTCTGCAGAACGTATCCGGGTAATAAATTACCCATAATAATATGCACAATTTTAACTGCAATTGACAATGATAACGACACAAAATATGACAAATCGAGCCTAAACTATTGAAAATGAGACATGGTTTCACCAATACATGGCTTTAGCAACCCGTAAATTGACATTCTTTGTTAAAGTTTCAATGGGAGATATAAAAAAACGATTGAAGTTGACACTTGGCGCAGAATGCGACTCACTTTAATTTATGTTAAGAGATTTATTTCCTGCTTCTGTTCTATACATAGTTTAACATTGACATCAACTGATTTTGATTGTACCGTGATATTTCCTTATTCATAGTTTCAATTTCAACCTTCATTGAATAACATTATATGTACAGATTATACTTACGGATCAAAATCACTGGAATGCTAGACAAGTGTTGGTTAATAAACTATATAGTACTATTTAAGTTCGGTTTACATGATATACACATAAAATATTGAATAGGTACGTTGAGAATCCGACTGATATATCCGATATCCTTTTCATCAGACTTGTATTTTACCATAATAAGTCAGAGCTCGTTCTATTCACAGTATTAATTATTATACTCACACGGACACACACATGTACAAACATACAACATTTACTTGACTAAATCTGACAATTGCCACAAGTACATAGTAAAATCACATTCAATTACTTACGATTACGTTACTTTGTGTTATGGTTATACATATAAATAGCTTATTATGGAGTATCAATATGTACATAGTAGTAGGTATACATTTTGCATTTTGTACAGCACGAGTCACTGGGTACATCATATATTATATTATGCAGTATGTACAAAGGGAACGTTTCAAAACTAAATGTGGTATTTCTTGAAATGTTAATTTGGACCGGAAATGTCAGTGTCAAGCTTTTGTAGAAAAATTAAAATAGTTTCATTAATCTCGATCATTATGTATCGTACATTGATTTCTTTTAGTCTTCGTTAGGAATTTGTATAGGTATGTATAAAAAATGGGTTAGCAGTAGGAAAGTACATATTTTGACTTAGATTCTGTGATTTCGATGAGTGGTATACAAATTATCTTATGAAAGGAATATTTATTTGTTATTTAACTCTTGCTTGAAGCTGTAAAGTAGTATGACTGATTAGCGTAGTTTATGAATTTACTGTTTTTAACTCAGAGTTACACAATATCAAATCCTTCATCCAGCTCACGACGAACGCGCTCGGACCTAAAAATACTTGGCTTGGGTTTCCACATTCTCATTGCATCTTGATACGAGGGTGGAGCTGAAATAGTGCATAAATAGTAGTAATTAAAATTATGATGAGATTTTATAAAATTGCCACGCAATCATCAGTGACGTTTTGGAGCTGAAAATATCCTCCTGACCAACCAAAATTAAATTCTCATATAATCAAAAATTAAACTCACGAGATTCACTGGTGAGAACAGAAAATGAAAGAGCAGAAGGGTCCGCAGTAGAGGAGTCGGTTGAGTTCCCTGCTGGGCAAGAAACAACGGATGAGTACGATGGGATACTGTCTTCCAGGCTGACCCGATGAACGGGATTCATGACCGTAGAGTGTTGTTGAGCTCGAGCAGCTAAGATACCATTGGACAAACAGTCAACTCCCAACCAAACACGCTCCGGCTCGTACAACCTATGCATTGCAAATTCTTGTACTCCGGATGATAGCCCGAAATTCCGAGCATAAATCTCAGGGTCCACTGGAATGTCTCCGATCAAAATATTTATGGAATTTTCAAAGATTGTCTCTGGTGAGTTGCAGAAATTTTTGTAGGTTGTGAGTTTCACCTGGGTAAGCAAATCAAATTTTGTATTACCAATTGCTAAGAATCTTGTAATTATTTGCTCGCACATGTCTATGTCATATTTCATTCAAATTTGTGATGATAGTAGAATCATGCTAATTGTTAGTAAATAAATATAAATAAATGAACCTACTTGAAGGAAAAATAAAACTTTGACTAGACTGCATGGCCAAAAGAACTTCCAGGGAATATCATCAGGTACAATGAGAAAATCTTCCCATATTTGGCTATCCCCCTGAGGTACTCTAGAACCCTCACACAATGCCAACACTTTACTCGACCTCTTCTTCAAGTCCCCAACATAGTACGTCCTCTCCTGTTTTAATTATTGCAAAAATATTGATGCACATAATTATTTTATTTTTATAAATTATGTATTAATATGTAGAAATTAATTTGTATAGCAGCATAATGTTGGTATTGCTCAATCCTTTAAACTACTCTCCTATTAGTTACCTGCTTTAGCGTCACCGTGACTTTTTCCACGTCAAATTTAGTCTCGTTGTTAATGTGGACTTTAAAATGAAGCTCCTCCCCTGTCACATACCCCATTTTGTCTACACTCAAATTCACATCAATACTTCCAAAGCTGAGACAGAGAAAGCTGAATTTCTCATGTCTTGCAGCCACAGCAGGCTCACCAGAAAATGGGATTTCATTCAAATTCACACATGGTCCCACTCGGATTGGAATCCTCTTCACTTTGTGCTCCCACTCGTTTATCTCTCCCTTCCATGCTTCCCATTCAAACAGAATATCGTAGTCCAAGTGACCATAGCTGAGGGTGCAAGATGGTGGAAGAACCTTTGGAAGTCTCAAGTGAAATTGGAGTAGCATTGGACGACAGGATCTTGTGTTCTCCACATTTAAATCTGGTGAAACGGAATTTTAGGTAAGTACAAACTCCATTTGAGTACGTAAGTACCTACATATATATGTATGAACAAATTTTACTTTTTAGATAACAATAAACTATACAGGTCACGCTCACCTTCCTCGCTCGCCTCTCTTGTGTGATGATTATTGAGGTACTCATCCAGACAAACACTTGACAACAAAAAGTATTCTTCTTTGGTCGTAGCCGGGAGGAAATACTGAATCCCTTTGAATCGGAGACGAGACGAGCCGTTGTAAGTGTACTCATGTCCGTCCAGAGAAACGAATGCTTTTCCTCGACAAGTTATGTTCACATCTAAAATATTTTAGAAAAAATACAAGCAAAAAAGTTTTTATGTTGATGTTATCAACGTGTAATAGTTCCTCTTATGAAATTTTACATTATAGTACGTATTAAATATTAATGATAGAGAAATTAAACAAATCACCTACTTTTGGTTAATATCCTGGATGATAGTTTAAAAACATAGCCGCTAATGATATCCCCGGGGAGAAAAATTCCCGAGGTGTTATTGTTACTGATTAATATGCTAAATAATTCAAAACTTGAGCTCATTTTGAGCTTTGATAGTATAGAACCAGTAAGACCCTGTTTGGTTTGTTTCTTTTTTTTTGAAATCTCAATTAATTGTAATAATTTATTTAATTTTAAACATTGTCATTGAAATTTTGTTTAGAAATTAATGGAGATGAAATTATTATGTAGATTAAAATATAGTGCAACTAGGTACATTTTTCTACCCTACCACTACCACAGACGGACACGGAACCGTAGCTCGGAACGATTGCTATTATTGACTATCCTGAATCCTGATTCTATACTAAAATACCAATACCAGTGCTGACGCTAACGGTAAAGCTTAACGGATACTAAAAGTAAAAATCCTTCAAAGTATGAAAAAACAATATATACAGCGCTTCCCTATTAATTAAAAGTGTCGCAGCGCACAATAAAGATGAAATGCTTTCACTTCACATGTCTAATTTGGTAGCTACTAGGATACGCGTCCCTGTAGATGCTACACTAATTTCGTTGTAGTTGTCGACTTTGTATTTACTAATGTACGTTTAACACCCTCGATCGCTACGTGGATCTGTGTAGTTACACTGGTACTTGTAATATGTATACGATACAGATACTGCGAATAATAAAATACGCACCCCAAAAATATTTCATCTCTCCTGGTGCTCTGCTGCTCTATGTACATATGTATATTGGAGCAACCTACCTTCGCGTATACTTGTTTCAGTAGAAGTGGAAAGTGATCCTTTACTTTCCCGGTGGGTAATCTGTTCAGATGGCAGGCGTGGAACTGCAAATATTGATTTCCTTATACACTTGACTCGTCTACTTTCCACATTCCCCTTCCTAGGATGAGGATCCAACGCAACGCTGGAAATTGAATCGAAACGAAAACGAGAGCGAAATTCTCAACTTCTTACTTTGACATCCCGCAGCTCTTCCTTCGTGGCTCCAGAATATGTGCTTGAGCATTAGCCCAGTATTTGATTTTGATTTATGCTGGAGGATGAAATGCTTAAGAATGTTCAATATTATGTACCTACCTATATTTTCCACCCTTAATTGAAAAGAATCCCGCCGAGAGGTAGTATTATGCATAATTATGTATGGGAATGGAAGTAACCTGCCTAAAGTCCTATAAAGTAGGGAGACCCTCTGCTGCTCCAGGGGACTTGTTGCAAGTTAGAAAGTTGGAACTGGGATTAAAACAAAGTAGGTAAATAGAACTGGAGTCCAGGTGCTCGAGGCAAGTTTATCGAATAAATTCATTGTTATTGTCACGCGCGTCGTATATATATAGTATATAGTGTTTATATTTATAGGCACGAGGAAAGTAATCAACACGTGTCAAGTGACACACAATTATTAGTTTCAGTTTTAAGTTAAGTAAATCCTGAGGAAAAATTATACCTGTATTTTCCTTTTCAATAGGGCATGTCCTACATTACAGTAGCTAAAACGATAAGAACAAAACTAAACATCCTTAAACAGCAGGTAGGTTGGTAGGTATATATGTACATGTCTTAGGTGTTGACAATAGGAGGAATTAAAGGTAAGAATCAGGGATTTATCTATTCAATCTGTTGCATTTTCTATACTCTGAATAATCCCGAAAGGGTTCAAACAGCCTATAGGTGGTGAGTACAATTCATATCGATGATAACAATAATGAAAGTAGTGCAGGATATTATCTGAAAATATCCCCAAATAACACTTAAATCAGGTCAGGAATGTATAGTGATAGATTTAATATATTTCTCTATTATAGGAAATCCAATTTTAATCTACGTATAATTTTAATCTTTTCTCATCCCGTGTATCCGTCCAACGTACCTTCCTACCCACGCCCACATTTTCTTAAAAATTGAACAGTTGAAAAATAAATTATTTCCTTGATGATTTATCTCCATAGTTGATATATCCCATTTTGATTAAATAATTTCATGTGTGAGTTCATTAGAGTTGATGAGTTGCTACAGATGATCCCTTTCAGCCGTATTCAATGCATTTCTCACTATTTTGTTGGGCTGACTTGGACGTCTCATTAAGGGCTGAGGTTGATTTCCAGCTGTTGCATTACTTTTACATTAAACCAAAACATTCATAGGAGAGATGAGTAATTGGTAAAAAGCGAAGTTTCATGTACAGACCAAAGTCAAATGCTAAGTGTAAGGTCAAAGAACTTTACGAACTGTAAAACATCTTCATTAAGTATAATACTAAATGGAATTGAATATAGTATTAGTAAGGGAAAGATTGAATCTGCTGTGCTATGGTCTGTACTTTGTAGTTATATAACTTTTATTCGTAAATTATTATGTACCGATATATGTATATACTTACCACATCAGATAAACACTCGCAATGACAAAAACAACGAAAGCACAGCCCACTCCAATAGTTGCAAGCATCCAGTAGTTGAACTCGTCAGCTTAAAATAAAAAAGGAAAAAATATCTGTTTCCATGATATCTATGTATTATTAGTATTTTAATAAACCATTATTGCCTCAAATGTGCCAGTAAAATCAAAGGAAATATTCGTGAAAACATAATACGTTTGACGTTTCATTTGTGATTAATTGAAAACATGCTTTATAAATGGCAGTCTACTCTTGATGCACTTTACAAAGTTATATTTTAATAATTTATTTTGCAACTGCATATAATAATATGTATATCTTTGTGCAAATATTAAATTACATGTCCCTATATCAGGGCTCAATTATTATGCGCTTATATATAATATAGCCATATTTGTATTTGTACTGTTTATACGTACGAGGAAGGTAGATTGGTAAGCTTTGCGGTTGAACTTTTAATTGATCCATAGTAAACGTTGAACGTGGCCACCTGTAAGCGCACACATACAAATTTTAGAAATTAGGTTGCATGGAATAATAATTACATGTAAAGAGTATTAATAGCAATGAAACCATCAATTACGGAAGGTATAGAGAGGACAGAATGCAAAAATATTTACTGGAAGAAGGAAAGTCGATAACACTTACTTTACGTGACGCCACAAATACCTAGATGATCGACTTTTCACCTGGAGTTTCTCCGCCCACAAAATTATTATTATTTGCAATTAGTCTAGGAAGTAATATGTACAATCGTTTTTACCCATTCAAACTTGTTCTGCTTTTTTTTCCTATTCCAGCCTTTTAAAACCTACTATTTTGAAAAAAATTATTGGCACAGTACGAAATACGAGCACTAAACTGGAGAGATGTGCAGGAATGTCCAAGATTTTTTCTTGCACTACTGCACCTATTTATTTAGTTTGTATATACGCTATTAGTTAGTATACATATTTCGCTTATGCTGCGGGATACAGAGCATGGTCACTGCTTTTCGATTTTGATATTTATACTAACGATAAGTGGGCAGTATGCAGTACTAGTAAATTCGGTTTAACCTCTGGCCCACTACCACACAACAACAACATCTTGTGTCGAGTTAACTCTTTGGCCACGGATCAGCAGAGATGCACTCCTATTCCTAGTATAACTACAAATAGGATAATTATGTAGGTGTATCCTTTTCCTTATAGTATCTGTAGTAATATGTAGCATATAGAATTGGGATATCGATCGGCGCAGTTGTTTTGGGCTCAATTCGGTTCGGTTTGGTTCATCTCAGCCCCACTCCGACAGTCATGTGTCACTCTCTCTGCTCCTCGTCTTTCTTACGATTATGTAATGTTAGTTTGTTTCATGACTTTCATTTCAACGGAAGTAATAGTGTCATGTGATGTAGGTATACATACTGTACTTCATTCTAAGAATTCTCACCAAAATTGTGTGTATAGCTTGAACCTTTTATTTTCGCTATAAACCAGATACTGACTCAGCTCCTTATGATATGATGTATTCTGATGTGCTATCAGTAAATTATTTAAATTTAAAATTCAAATAAATGGTATTTAAATTCACACTATCACTTGATCTCCGTGACTATTACTATTTTTAAGGTCATATTCGAGCTACAATTATTATAATTTTGTCAACATAATTCCTATATGAAGTGTTTTCTTTCTCACATTTTTATTGCATATCGAGACAGTTAAAAGTTATTAAATTACACTAATGAAATTATTTGCATATGAGACTTTATATGTTAACTATATAATTTGGTATATCAGTTTTTGGCTTTCCTACAACAGCTAAACTTACAGCAGATATTTGCTATAAAAGGTGACATTACAACACATTTAACGTATATACAAGATGACCTTGAGTGAAAAAGAAAACTCAAAACTTGTTTTGGTCAACCGCTGCAAATGCTGTTGATTCTTTTTGAATTTATTTTTTTTAAATTTATTGTCCGAGCAAAATTGTGGATAGGCGTAAGACAAACGTACTTCTTCATTTGCATGTTGCAAAAACATTTTTAGAATAAATTATTAAGGAAGTGTGTACATGTATGTAACATATACGTATGAATTTGTAGCGATTGAAAGGTTCTAACTTCCTTAAAAACTTATTCTAAATCTATACAGTAGAAATGATTTATATAGGTTTTCACGAGGCATCTTTAGAAAAATTAAAATTAAATCAGTAATTTAATCAGTAACACGCCAGTATTAAGCGTTACGGACTAGTATATAAATTCTGTAAAAATTTAAAGGCTTGTTTTTGAATCCTACCTTGTTGAGATTCAAACCAAGAGAAATTACAGGCTAATTTACTTCATTTTATAAATTCAATTAATGTATTATATCATTCGGTTATTAATGCGTTGACACGCTAGCCAAACAAATTTAACAAGATATACATATACATAGTATATTATTATGCCATAAAGTATTGCACAAGGCGTATTATTATTTTTATTGTAAAATGTTTATATTTTAAAGATTCTATCTTTCAGAGTCAGAGTCAATGTCGACTTGGAAAAAATGTCAAGAGTACATTCTTTTTTTGAATTTAATTAAATCCTTTATACTGTATACTCGTCTTCTTATAATTAGCAAAACAATGCTAATAATTTTGCTAATAATATAAAAAGTTGCTCTCCCGTCTTATCAGGAATTAAAGTAGAAAATGGGTCAAAAAGTGCAAGTCACATCATATAGCCCTCATCGTATACACTAGCTTTACTATTTTATATACCTTCATTTTGATAGGGATTTTCCGTGGGCCATAATATGTCCTTAAGTTTCACTTCACCTAAACGCCATAGGCTACAGTAACATGCGTATATAGGTAAATTCATCCTTGTCTAAAAACACTCCGCAGGTTCGTCTATGCTCTGCGCCAATACTCATAAAATGAATACTGAAACTCAAGTCAATAACAAGCATCACTCATCACACAGTTAATCATTTTGATACCGTAAGACAAGTATCTAATTAGGCTACGCACCCACGCTCAAGAGTATTGATAGTATAATACATATCTGTAATTATATCACAGCGCCCAATCTTACATAATGAACCTGTACATGTCTTTTGTTATCAAAGAAGCAAAATAGAGTGCCTGTATAAATCCTATATAGTTCGTCATTGCAGATATATTAATTCATGCAAGAGTACATATTATACAATAGACATAAGACATAATGATATTTTCCATCCTGAAAGAGTTTTTCCATAAAACAACATAAACTGAAATTTATACACGTAAATCCAGAATCCCTCCATGCACAAACTTAACTCACGTCCTTTACATCCCCTTCAAATTTTGAATGCCGTTTAATGTTAATCAAAAGCTCAGGAGCACAATTAAAGATATCAGTTGGAAATTTTACACGATATTGCATTGGAAGATGTAGACAGAGATAGTACGGACTGCCTTTGTATATAGGTTTTCGCAATTCCTGTCATTTTTCAAAATGAGTACGTATACAGCCATTTGACAGTAGACTACCTACCATATATATACACCATATTATATTTGCATTCTGAATTCTGATGGCAATGGATTCACGCCACATGCTAACTTGCTATGCGCAAATCCCTGATAACAACTATTTTATGTGTTCCTTTGACTCCGTCATGAGATTTTAATTGCATTATGGTGCACAAACGAAATTTGTCTACACATGCCGGTGTCTTAACATATGGCATGCAGTATAACTTCTTTACAATTCAATGAAACTACGAATACAAATACAAATACTAACTGCTACATTATATGGTCCAATATTCTTGTAGTGTTGAATTTTGACGGCACAAATACCTTTTATTTACAGACAGATGATGTTTATTAGCTAGTACAGACAAGGACCTATATACATTTTCCATGTTTAGTAGTTTAGTCAGTCAGAGGAAGTAATTAGTAGTGTTCTTGAATTATGTAATGTTATCTATATGAGAGACCACATATCTTGAAACCTTTGATTGTTTAGCTTTTGTCTAGAAGAATAGTTAAAATAATTTTAGTAAAAAGCAAATTAAACGGGCGAATATTGAACTATGTGATTCTTGATGGGAATGTGAAGGTTCTGAATGCAATGTCCATGGAGCATCAGATGAGGATGAATCTGCAATTATATAAGCTTGAATAAATAATATGAGGCATGCACAGCTATTCACTACTACTGTATGTAAGTACTCTAAAAACAAGTTTGGTCAGCGTCAGAGGAGGAACGATTGTTGTTGTTCAAGCTAAAGTTCAGATTACTTACAACACAATACGAAAAGGAAGAGGACGGAGGGACGATTTGTGGTGGAGTGTGGTATGTGGTATAACAATATACCTACTATATTATGTTATGGATCTAAAGCAAGTAATAATCGTCCAGACGAGCAGAGCCACCAGGGCTTCCAGGCATTCATTCAGTTACTTTTGATTTTGAACAACGACAACTGAAATCGAAATGTGCTCTTGCTCCCTGTCCTGCCCATTTACATATACTAACGAAACCTGAGCCACATCACTGACTAGTGAGTTTTTATTTTCTTCCACAACATTAGATTATCCAGGTGGGGAATTAATTAAGTGCGTGCTATAGTACAACATGTTACTTATATAGTATAGTTAACTAGATATACCTAATTAAATAATACCTCTTACGGACGTCATGCGAATAATATGAATAATTTTACGCTACTACTGTGAGGAACAGGGAGCCCGATGGTAATAATTCCAATAAAATCATAACTAACTTGAAATAAATTACAAAAATTTGTAAAATTGAGAGAAGCACAGCAGCCGCCAAGTGAAATAAACTCTTTAAAAAATGGCTAACCATTTAAAAATATTAACAAAAATAATCGTGGCAGTGGGAGGAACCCTTTGCAAATTCATAATTTCACAAGTGATTACCCTCCTAGTGGTTCCCGTTATACTTATCGTGTACATAATTAATACATTAATAATTAGAAATATTCTAAGTCTCTATTTATACATGCGCTTTGGGGGAAAAATGAAATTAGTGAATGATAGTGGAGATGCTATGTTTGGCTACAAGGGTGAAGGAAATACAAGGAATATTTTAATTGCTATCCAGTGCAAGTTGCCGCAAATTAATTCTGTCGAGTTCAAAAATACTATTGTGGACAAAAAAGTGTAAGTTTTTATTTTATTTTAGGGAATTATATTAGTAGTTAAGAAAAAATAATATTGCTGACGCAAAAACAAATTTAAAAAATACATTTCTTATACTATTGGTTTTTTGTTTAAAATAAATGTGTACATTTTTATACTATTATAGGGGGAACGAAAGACCGTATGAGAAATTAAAATGGATTTTCACAAAGCATATGGGCTACTTTTGTTGGAAGCTGGACGACAACTTTAACATTAAAAATCATTTTATTATGTATGCTCAAGATGAAGTAGTGAATCAGGATCGGCTCTATGAAATAGTTTCCGAGTGTAGGAGAGACATGAGTGAGGATCGTCCCCAGTGGCAATTTATTTTAATTCCAAATTGTATTAATGATGATGGGCTCCAGACTGGCGTGGTCATCACACGGTTTCATCATGGACTTTTAGATGGTCTCAGCTTCGTCACCTTTGTGAGTCATTGTATAGGAGTTTTGGCTCCGGAGGATCAGGAGGAATTGACCAGAGTCATTAGTGGTGGAAATGTGAAATCCAACCCAGCCACTTTCCCATATATTTTGAACCCTTTAAAATTTGCAGTGCCTTTGAAATACAGAATTATTTACAATATTAATTGTATGCTTTTTGGATTCTATCATCTCTTGAAAACTATTACCACCTCATCAAATCATTGGGAGCTGAGAGAGAGTTATCCAGGGAAACAAAAACATTATGATGCATCCGGGAGGATTGACAATGCGACTATGAAAGTGATTCGAGAAGGGTGCAAAGTATCCGTCCCCTCTATTTTAGGATATTGCTACCTTCAAGCATTGGAGAAGGTGGCTGGATCTAGAATCCCAGAAAAAGTCACCATTGGTCATTCCTTGGCAATTTTGCCTTATCCCAATGAATTTTTTCACAATAGATTTACCCTCATGTCCGTCCCTATTCGAAGAACAACAGAATTAACTAGGATCGAGAAAGTGAAGGTAAGTTTCTACCGCAGGGCTTTCCTATTGATACGGGTATGCCTTATTAATTAAAAGTATGCCACATCAATTTATCGAATTTTTCCAGGCTTATCACCAACAAAGCATGAAAGCCTTACAAGGTCCAGAGTACTCTCTCTATTACTGGCTCTTTCAATTCTACGGGAAGCTCCCGGCATTTTTGTTCAAGTACCCTTTGAAAAAAGCAAGATTTTCCTTTTTCCTCAACAATCTCCCATTTGCAAAGAAACCACTGGTGGTGTTCAATTCTCTAATTACAGATGTCAAAGGTTGGCCGCCATACACGACCGATGCAGGTAAATTCATTTATTTTTGAAATTTTCTTTGTTACATTATGGCATATATACTATACTATTATTTTAATATACATGTAGCAGGAGTCTCCAGTAATTTAATGCATATATAAAGGGCTAAACAGAACCCATCATTTTTTGTTGTTGAAATTTTAGGGATTGGGCTGACAAGTGTGGGTTATTGTGACATCATCAGAGTGGGTGCGACGGCAGATTCATCTTGGCTAACAAAAGATGAGCTTCACATGTCAATGGTTGAGATGGAGAGAGAAATACAATTACTGGCAAAAGAGTGTGCGACGCACGCTGTGTAACACTCGTCACCCGTCCTCATCTCTGCATACTTTAAACATAACCTCAATATATGATGTATTTATAGTTAATTTTAGAAAATAGATTGTAGTGATCGATGTATTTACAAAAACAAGAATTTTATACTTAAAAATGAGTGCATGCCTACCCAACTTCATTCGCCTGTAGAGAATTTGCAGATTCCGAATTTATGTATTTATAATTAATCAAGATCAGTCTTACACCTATATACAGGAGGGGTTTCAATTTGTACATTGTATTTATATGTACAATATTATAATTAATTATCTATATATAATTATTAGCTTCTTACTTTTCTACACGTACAATGTATTTGTATGTATTGTAAGTATTACATTATAGATGTGTATATAAATAGGAGAATTTAGGTTACGAGCAGTTAAAGATATTTGTATTATTATTGTTATCTGAATGTCTAGACCTATTGGAGAGTTGGCTAGAACCCATAATATTATGTAATGAAGGCACAAAACTATCAATAATTTATTTTGTATAAAATAAAAGATACAAGTAACATTTTTAAAAGGTGGAAATGGAAGCAAAATGAACTAAGTACTAGCTTGGACGACGTAATAAGCTTGTCTCACATTTTTTATAGACAGGATTGCATTGAAAATTGAAATTGTAATAGATTTACACAACTTTAGTATAGAGACCGTTTATACCAAACCAAACGACTGCACTCAACATAAAATATCACTACAAATGAATAACGCTGAATTGAAACCGAAGGTAAGTACGAAAATACATTTTAATATTCAATGAACGTCCCTTCATTTTACATTATATCGAAAACAAATCTTGTGCCAGTCATTTCCAAACCACACCTGACCTTTCTAAATATTTTTTATTTACTTTTAAAAAACAAGCCCTAAGATTAGACAAACATGAAAGGGAACTATCTACTTCATTTTTACCTCTTTTTTTTGCTTCATTCTATTAATGCACTGATTTTGATTTACATTGCGTTACAAGTATTACGTACGTGTGTTTTAGCATTTACATTGTTAGTCCATTTAATCCAATGCGTCGGGTGATGAGCAGTCGCAAGATCACGTTTAGATTGCTTCTATAAAAAAAACTTTATTTAACGTCCGATACATAGCAAAGGCTCTTTACAGACAGGATTGCTTCTATTAGTATAAGTTCTATTTACCTAGTATATAGGTAGACACGTATATGCAGTAAAACTTGCTATACATGCATTTCTACAGAGCAGCCCAGCAAACTTACTAAAACACGTAGTACGCCGAAAGACATGTTTTTTGTTAAGTATGTAACTTGACTATGTTGTCCCTGTCATAAAACATCCAGCGAAAAAACCAGTCGAATTTAACAAGATAAATTCTACTTTTGTTATAGGCAGAATATTGCACATGTAAGAATTACATTTCCAATTCACGTTCAAGATTCTGATACTTTTACGGAACCCATTTAAAGTGGTGCACTCAATGTGCTGAGTGCGAGTTGCTCGCAAATCATTTCTTTTTTAACTTTTGGTATTACTCTGTAATAAAAATACAGTGCATACCTAATTATATGCAAATGGTAAACCGCAACAAAATAAAAAGGTAGAAAAGAACCGCCTTCGCTTACCAATCCAATGAGGTACAAACTATCTGTTACTCTGCGTGTACAACTACAACTTACGTGCATACACTTCTATCGCGTGAGAAGAAGTGAAAACCTTGTGTAAGGAGAGGTGATTTCTGATTAAGTAATTCTCTTGATAGAATCAATAACCCTGGATTCTGGATATCAGTCATCCTTTTGTACAATGTATTCCAATGGAGTATATAGCCACATACCCTCAATGCCTTTAGCAAAATAACTATAACTATACCACATGCTATAAAATAGGCATATAACTTTTTGATTTCAGCTTCCACTTCCACAACAGTACATGCTAATAATTTCGGACATGAGAAAATTTCTCAATGATAATTACCCATAAGGAGTATAAATTCCGCTATACGCTACTTACACGGATTTTATTTTACCTATGTCACTTTACAAGTGTCTACAAAAGCGTGTAGTAAGTTTATTTCTCAAGACATATATGATAAACATCTGTTTGACGTTTACATTTACACAGAAAAGCTTCTTATCTACATCCATTTCTCCACACACTCTAAAAGTGACGATTTTGTTTACAAAAATAAACCAAATAATATAATTTATTAAGTCAACGAATTTTTGTCAATCACTCACAAATAAACAAAGTACAGTTTATCCGTCTATCTATCTTTCCTTCTAAGAAATTAAATGAGGAGATCAGTCCATCCATAAAGTGCCTATTAAGACATGATTAGAAATTTTATAGGGTTAAAATTAACGTATGGAGTAGTTAAACTCATATTAACTTTAAATGATTAGCCGACAAGACAACAACAACACGTCAACGTTACTAAATTGATTCAGATTCAACAAATCTACGCAAAAGGAATACTACGAAGTGTACAAGGAAGTCGCGATTGAGCATTCAAAACGATACTTGTTCTAATTTAAGGTTCGTCAGGGATCAGCAGAGTTTCTCATACATTTATTGCATACATTTACGATAATATTAGACAAGGGAATTTCCATAAATCTGAGTGAGTCACTGGATCGAGCAATAGGAAATTCCAGGTATGTAAACATAAATATACGCGTTTGATAGATTGAGCCGTCACAACTATACATTTTCCTTTCACAATTTGTTATGACAAACTTTCATGTCCTGGGAAATTTATTTTTGATTTGATTTGCAATTCTCTGAATTTATCATTATTATTGTCATTAAAATACGTGGATTTAAATTCAAATTAATTCAAACATTCTATTTTGTTTGTTTATTTTAGAGAGAATTTATAACGTTTTTCTACAGCGCTATTGCTCTTTGACCTCCAATAGGAAATTAGATGGCTATTTCAATAATATATTCTGCATGTCCAAACGTTTAAAAATACTCAAACTTACTTAACCAACATATGATTTAAACATTAGGTAGAAATGACACTATATTACATATTATGGGCAATTAATGTTCATTGAAACTGTTGACAAAATACTGACAATTTTAAAGTAGCATCAGTACATCATGCTTGAATACATTATACGCAAAATTAGCTACATTACAGGTAAATAAAAGAGCAAAATAAAGAAAGCAAGAGGTGTGATTTTTGACCGGATGATGTGGAGCAGCATATCAAAACTAGAAAGTTGGACTCCATACTTCTAATTTCTTAACCCTGTGCACATTTACAGCTAAATATTATGTACATAGCAACTGATTCATTCTATAGTCTAGTATAGGGTTTGTCATTGTACGTCAATGAATTTTTGCAAGAAGTTTGCCTGACGACAGCAGGTTTGTATATTAATTCGTGGAATACGACATAATTTTTCATCATTTGTGAGGTTGCGATGCTACAACAGATACAGGATGAGAATCATAGGGATGATGAAGCATTTGATGGTGATTAGAAAAGTCAAAAGCCAGATGCTGTCTGTCATCCCCCCATCGCATCGCATCGGTCATTCAGAGACAAACTGTGAATTGTAAATAATAGAAGTCAATTGCATGTGTTATGTGTGTGTGTGGTTGTAGTATGTAATTATGGATCTACATAATTATTATATACCTACATACTTGTACACACTAAATTCTCTTTCGTTCTGCTCTTTCGGACGTCGACGTGTGATCTACGACAACTGTAATCAGAGTCCATTGCATATGGTTGTATGTACCACACAAACTGCACGCTATATGAACTCATATATTATCTGCACGGCATTTTGTTCAATGGTATCGTAAAAGGATAATAAAACTTGCAATGAAAGAAAATTAATTCCTATTTTTTTTTTCATATGGTCTTCCATAGCTCTCTCAACCAGCCTTTTTCTGTGCGGATTCTGCAGTAATTACATATGGGGGTATGTTATATTCCTAAGACTATGCTAATAGCAGACCATTAAATAACATTCAAGGTTACACTACTTAAGTAGACGTGAATCAATAGGACGGAGCATCAAAGCGACATTTGAGCTTTAAAAGACGAGCGCTGCCTCAGTGTGCGTCCCAAACTTAATAGTTGATCACAAAAATGGACTGTCACCGAAAGTCAAAGTTTCTGCCCCTGTGCTTGTGGATACAATTATTGCAATTAACTTTACTACCAATCCTAATCTCACTCAACAATGCATCCGCATCAGTTGGAATCTACACTGCTATCTCGTCAAAATTAATTTTCCCATATTCCAATTATAGTCTGAGTGTCTCTGTAGAGCCAAGACATAATTCTGAGGACGCTACATCTACTCCACTCCAATTCACAGCCTCAATCGTTTCTGTCAAGGAAAACTACACAGCTCAAGAAATTTCAATTGTTCCAGGAGCTTCCGGAGTTATCACCTTTGACATTGGAGAACTCTCAGCCCCAAGATACAATTTAACATTAAAAATTAAGGATGGAGCAAATGGAGAAATTGAGAATCTCACAACTATTTACCCGAATAAAAAAGATAAGTCCATTTTACTTCATACCGATAAGTCAATGTACAAACCTGGGGAAACGGTCCAGTTCCGTGTAGTGGTTTTGAATAGGGATATGAAGCCCTTCCCTTCCGACCAGACACTTCAAGTAAAAATATTTGACCCCGAACAAAATGTTATTAAAATATGGGAAAATGCGGAAGTCAAAACTGGTCTATTCAATGCTAAGCTCCAACTCTCCTCCGAACCTGTTCTGGGTGACTGGAAAATTGAAGTCAAGCCGAAAATAGTTCCACCGCCAGGAAGGGGGGTATCTGCAAAGAAACCAAAGGCAGTTGTCACTGAAAACGAGGATGCAGAGGAATTCCAAGGTAAAATTGCACCAGGCGTCTCATTCATTCCTGAACCCGACAGTTTACCAGGTGAGGAGGATTTTCTCGATATTGAGGAGCAACCTCCAATCAATTCTGTGGATAATAGTCAGAAGAAAACACTTAAATTCACAGTGGCTCAGTATGTACTACCCAAGTTCCAAGTTACCATTAAATTACCCAATTTTATTACCTTTAACGAAACTAAAGTTCCCGTTGAGGTGATAGCGAAATATACTTACGGGAAAGGGGTCAAAGGAGAATGCACTCTCGTCCCTAAACTTCCATACTACCGTGCGATGGAGACTGACAAAATTATTACGAGTACATTCCCCATTGATGGCTCTGCCGTCACTGACATTGACATCAAGCATCTCTACCAAGATGGTCAACTTTATGATGGAGAAATCAACTTTGAAGCTCAAGTCACGGAAAGTGTCACGGGGAAATCTCAGAATGGAACCGGCAAAGTCTACATGCACCGCTACCCCTACAAAATTGAGCACATTGTCAAAGAGCAAAATCTTAAACCTGGACTACCATTCACAATAGTTTTTAAAATTCAGACACAAGATAATATTCCAATCAATGACTCCTCACCGAATGCTCTGAAAATCGCTCATGGATTTTCATACGAGTCTCAGGATGGGACTTTGGAGTCCCCTATAGTTAATGGTTTGGTGAGCGTCACATTTGCCACCCCCACCAATGAACTAATACAAGTGAGTCGAATTGAAGTCACGTACAAGGAATTAACACATAACTACTACGTGCCTCAAAAATATAATTCGGAATCAAAAACTTACATGAGCATTAAGCTTGTGGTTGAAACTGGGAAAGAGGATGAACTAGAGATTCCTATCATTGCTCCAGTCATCACAGTCAACTCTAAGTTAAGAATCAATGTGAATTCTACAAAAACTTTTAGCTCTATTAATTACTTGATTCATGGACGCTCAGAAATTCTTCTATATGAAAAAGTCAATTTACCTTCTCCCATGCATGAGCATGTCCTGGAAATTATATGCCCTCCCAAAAGCAGTCCAGAAGCAAGGCTCGTGGTTTACCTCGTCCTGAGTGAGAATGGAGAAGTAGTTGCGGACTCTCTCAAATTTAATGCAAGAAATTCCGACGAGGATCTAGACAACTATTTGAATATAACACTTTCCCATGACACTCGTGAGCCTGGACAAAATGTGAGTTTACGAATTGACTCAAAGCCGAATTCCTTAATTGCACTCCGAGGGGTGGATCAATCCGTTCTACTTCTCCAGGAGGATGTGGATATTACACAAAAATCTGTTGATCAAGAAATTAAATCCAGGAATGATGACTCCATGCGATATCATCGGATTTGGGGAGGTTCCAATGCCTTCCAAGTTTTTGAACAAGGAGGTCTAACTATTTTAACGAATGCAAAGATTAAAGTTGAAAGAGGACCTTCCTGGTATGAGCCGAAACCATATTACCTTCGTAGACCAGGCGGTAGTAATTCTCTGTCAAAGGTTGCCGTTGCAGAGTCTTTTGATGCAATGCCCTTGGCATCCGCTTTCGGTGCTGGACCCTCTGGAGGTGATGGGGAAATCCGGGTTCGAACTGATTTCCCTGAAACTTGGCTATGGGAAGAAATTACATTGAATGGATCTAATTCTCTGAACTTACAAAAATCAATCCCGGATACTCTCACCTCCTGGATTATAACTGGGTACTCCCTGAACACAGACTCTGGTTTGGGGGTTCTTCAAGGCCCAAGGAAAGTGACAACATTCCGACCTTTCTTCATTTCTCTCAATCTTCCGTACTCCGTAGTCAAGGACGAAGTTCTCGTACTTCAAGTTTTGGTTCACAATTATTTGTCTAGCAGTGGAAATACATCCGCTGAGATAACACTGGACAACTCCAAAAACCAATTTCAGTTCAATGACAGAACTCTCCTGGATGCCAGGGAACACAAGAAAACAGTTAGCTGCCCTCCTAATGCTGTTACATCTGTCACATTTGTGATAGTACCGACAGAATTCGGGTCCATTATGCTCAATGTCAAGGGCGTAGCATCCCAGGCTGGGGATGCGTTGTCCCAAGCACTTAGAGTTAAGCCTCCTGGACAACAACAGAGGCGCACTGCATCCGCACTCATAAGTAGCAGCACTAGTAATGGGGTCGGCGCCAGTACTAGACAATCAGAGGCTACCCTCACAACCAGTTTCCCTACAGCCCGTGTCCAGGGAGCAGACAATGTAAAGATGTCCTTCATTTCCGACATCCTTGGCTCCACGATTGCTAACTTGGACAAAATGCTTCAAATACCCACGGGCTGTGGAGAGCAGAACATGCTCAACTTTGTGGCAGACATTGTCATTCTTGATTATTTGAAACACACTCATAATTTGAACGCGAAGATTAAAGCGAAAGCAATTAATTTTCTGGAAACTGGCTATCAACGTGAATTAACTTATCGTCACTCGGATGGATCCTTCTCAGCTTTTGGCGCCTCAGACAGTCACGGCTCTACATGGCTCACTGCCTTTGTTGTCAGATCCTTCATTCAAGCCAAGCAGTACATCACTGTGGATGACAAAGTCATTGAGCAAGCCTTAGAATTCTTAGCCAAGCAACAGTTTGAAAACGGTGGACTATTTGAGCATGGGAAAGTACTCCATTCCGAAATTCAAGGTGGTTCCAACTCGGATGCGGTTGCACTCACGGCGTATAGCGTCCTTGCATTCCTGGAAGCTACACAAAATTGGAATGCCAGTCAGAGTCAAGGGTCAAGCCGTCACAGTCCAGAAAGCTCTATAAATGACTACAAAAGTAATGTTCACCAAGGCCTGGAATACATTACGAGTCAAACAAAGTCTGTGGACGCGGAGGATCCTTATGCTCTAATCCTCACAACCTATGCTCTTCATTTGGCCGATCATCCCCTCAAGAATGAATCTTTTGACAAATTAGAAGCACTCGCCACTCGCGACGGGGGCCTCATGTTTTGGGAAACTAAGAAAAATAGAAGTCAGTTACTGAACCAGACGGAGCATTATCCCTGGGAAATAGTGACAAAGCCAGTATCTGTTGAAATGACGGGATATGCCCTACTCACATACATTCTGCGAGGGCAGCTTCCCGAAAGTTTTCCCTTGGTCCGGTGGCTCCTAAAGGAAAGAAATGCTAAAGGAGGATTTCATTCGACTCAAGATACCGTTGTGGGTCTGACTGCACTGGCCAAATATGCTGAGCTGACAAAGGAGAATTTTACGGATATTGAAGTAATTAATTTAGTTATTATGAAAAAATATTTAAATATAATATATACTTACCTATACTTATAAAGACCATGCATAAAATGAATTCTTTGAATATTACCGCTAATATCCCGATTTAAACCCATTTTTTTCAGGTACAAGCATCCTACAGTTCCGAAAATAGATCTGTTGCAATTAATAATGATAATGCAGAGGTGCTCCAAGAGTTTGCTCTACCCAATGAAACAAGTTCAGTTCACTTCAGTGTTTCTGGTAGGGGCACAGTTCTGGCTCAGTTAACTTGGACATACTATGTACAAAATAATGTTCGAGAACCGGCATTTTATGTAGATGTGAAGGTAACGTCTGCATAGTTAATACTAGATTAATGGAAAAACAAAATATTTTACAATAATAATTATTGAAGTAATTAAAACAAAATTAGGGATAGCTTAAATGATGGGATTGGATTATATAATTAAATCATAATAATGATTACACATTTCCTACTTCAGGCGACTTCATCCAAACCGAGCGAACTGGAACTAAATATTTGCACTTCCTACTTACGCGGCGAAGCATCCAACATGGCAATAATAGAAGTCAATCTTCCCTCCGGATATTCCGTAGATAGAGATACTTTGGGGAATTTACAAGATGCTCCAAGCTTCAAGAGATACGATACGGAGAACAAAGATACGAAACTGGAAATTTATTTGGACTCTATCACGTCCAACACGACATGTGTTCCTGTCACAGCTGTGAGATCCTTTAAAGTTGGTAAACAAGTTCCAGCTTATGTTCATGTTTATGACTATTATGATACTACCAAGTCTGCACGTGCTTTCTATGAAGCTCCAAACGTTTCCATCTGTGATATTTGTAGGGAAAATAATGATTGCGAAGCTAATAATTGTGTGTAGTGTCTGTGTTTAAGTGTAGAATGTGTAGAAAATAATTAGGTACTTCCATGTTGTATATGTCCATATTCCTAGGGGCAGTTCCAAATAAAAATTACATAATTTAATTAACTATATACATATTAGGTTTCATTTTACCACTTAATTATTTCTAATTTAAGGCGTAGGAGTAGGCTTAGGAGTATAATATATTTCTCATTTATAATAATATTAAAAGTGTAGAGTAAAACTGATCACCATCTAGAAAAAGGTTTATATTATTTCTCATTACTTTTTCTGAGACAGCTGAAAACTATTGTAGAAAGCCTTTATATGACTTAATACTAAATAACTATAAACTTGATGTAATCATGGATTTGTTGATTTGTATTATGCAAGACGGGCTACCAATTATTATAGTTTCTTGAAGACTTTAAAAGAAATAGGAAAGCATTTTAATATGTTGTACGTGTATGTATGTATATTGGCTTTATACAGAAATAAACATTTTACTGTTAAAACAATTAACAGTCAAAATGTGAGCGGGGAATTAATTCTTCTTATTGCAATATTCTGTTATTTCCCGCTCAAAGTTACCAAAACAGAAGCATATAACAATAATTTTTATTATTATTCATTCATTCAATTTATTATGAGAATTAATTAAATGAAACATAATTAGTTCTATTGGTTTCGTATGAGTCATAATGTTTTCATCTTGCATGATGTGTGAACGAAGTAGCAAATGCAAAATAATAAATCTCCCTCTGATTCGCTCCTTTCCTGTTCCTTTCTGTCACTACTGTCACTATAGTGCCCGTACAGGTGTATTTACAGTATTAGTGTACGCTATTTTCGTTGATGAATGACGATCGTTTAGTTTTGTTATGTAAGGGTTTCCATAGGCAACGGCATTGATTTTTCATCACAAATACTTATCTTCCTCTATTGAAAAACTTGTTGTGAAGTAAGAAAGACTATGAAAATTGTTTCCCCTACTTTTATTTTGTATCACATACATACATTTATTTTTTTTAAATCCTTCTTATGTCCTGTGCTTACCTCCTACTTCCGACTCATATAATCATCCATGACCTTCGGGTCAAGTGATCAGTTCAGTGCATTCTAAGGTAAAATTAGGCCTTTTAGCTTACAAACTGGTGCAATCATTTTCAAAATCAAATAACAATTGAAGAAATAATCGCTGTGGTTAGCTTATGAGAGTGTTTTTTTATTTTACAAAAATTCAACTAAACTATATCTATAACCATGGGTGAAGAAGTGGATGCAGTTTTAATTAAAAAGGTTAAGTTGACTCAAGATGTGCTAGGCAATTTTATTAGAAGACCACCTCTTACAGAGAAGCACTTAGTGAAGCCTCCATTTCGGTTCATACATGATATCGTTATGTCGGTAAGTGGCATCGTTCGTTATATTCCAAGAACCTCAAAATGACACATTTCCGATTCTCACAAAACCCATATCGTTTGATCCTAATACCTAACAATAAGGTTTAATGTTAAAATTTTGAATTTTTGAATACCCGTTTCTAAGAAA
>JAQFZE010000242.1:0-32043 GCA_034695245.1 Dicyrtomina saundersi | reverse complement strand
TGTTCCGGGCAACAGTCTTGCAAGTAGTATAGGTTGAATGACGTCGAAGATGTCTTTGGTTTCTAATGCTTTTGAACACATACCAAATTTATCCTAAATTATGGATTATAGAATTTATATGAAAGATGTATATTACCTATAAATATAATAACACCCTCCTTCCAATATATGTATGCTAAGTCGGATGTATATTTTAACACCTATAATTTGATATGATTAATTATCTATAGAAACATCTGTTAGTCATAATTTATATACTAGAACTGAACCTAGATATTAATTTGGTTTTATCACAGTTTTGGTTACAATACGTTTAACTTTTTTACTAAATGTAAGATTTTGTATTTTATTTACATTCTTTAGTAATTTACTATCTGCTCTATGTATATTTGCTTTATGTTTGTACATATTATACGATAAATCATGATGCTTTGTCAATTATATCTACAAGCCTATCTCCTTTTGCTATTATTTCTTGAAATTTAGTTTATGGTCGTAAATAATGACTATCTGGACAATGTACTTTTCCTATACATTAACCAATTTCATTAACTATATCACCACGAATCTTAAATGTTTTGGCAATGATAAAAGTTTAATTTTGAGTATTACAAACCTCAAGATTTGCTTTTAACATATTTTCGTTATTTTTAGTAATAACTAGTTCAATTTTTTTATTACGTGTTTTTACTTTACATTTCATACAAATTATATTATCATTTATTAACAAAAATTTTAATGATTATTATATTTTTTTGCCTTGTTATTGTATAATTTTCTTACTGTACGACCATATTTACACGTTTTTAGCACACTTTCTATTTCTTTAGAACAAGTTTTACAAACGGATTTTAAACCACTTTTAGATGTTACATGTTTTTAAAATTCACTTAGCTGTTTGTTTTTTTTGTATTAGGCTTATATTTCTTATTTACAGTCCATTATATAGGAAACAATGTATTAGGTAAAAGTTTTTTATTTTTTAATGTCCAGAATTTGAGAGTTTTAATTTATTTTCTAGATTTTGTGGTCACAACTTGGCTTAAGTAGCTTGCCAGTTTTTTGATTTTTTGAAATAGCAAAAGATTAATAATTTCGGCGTCAAAACAATAATTTTGTACTTTTTTATGCTGCTTTTGAAACAATTATTGAGTGACTTGAAAATTCGCTTTATAGTAGCCCAACTACTACTGTCAATTCTTTATCTGCATCCGTTATATATGTATCCTACTGTAGTGTAAGAGTCATTCGTGTCCTACTATGGCGTCCGTATTATTAGAGTTTCAGTGTCGTATTTTTAATATAATAGTATCACTTAAGTCGCCGTGTTATCAGTGTTACACTGTACAAGTCTGTAATAATCGCTTGTTACTGCATATTTGTTAATAGTAGTAAATTGCCTAATTTATTAAGCAGAGTAAGAACGCTGTTTCGCACCGTTATAATTTCCATATTGATAGGTAGCTTTATTTTGTCGGCTGTCGGCGGTTTCTTTTTGTTTGCAAATTTTGAAAACTTTTGCAATGTGGCCTTTAGCAGCTATGTTAATTTTGATTTTTCAGGTAGTCACAGAAAAAGTAGTTAGTTTGAGAAAAAGTAAAAATTACTTTAAAGCTGCATAGTGGTATTTCAAATGATGATTGGAGATTTAAAAGCAAGACTTAGTGACTCGCGTAATCAGCAAGTGTGACTTAAAAGGTTAAAAAATATTATACTTGGAACAACTCACGAATATTTTCTTTCTTGAGAGAGTATGGTGTTGGTTTTATGCTTAAGTTTTGTTTTTTGAATAGTTTTTAGCGGGTCGAGAATAAAATTCAATCTAGTTGGTCAGTCGTCTGGTGTTAGGTATAGTTTAACTGTATTTTATTATTCCATTGACAACTGTCGTGTATTGCAAACTGTTAGACAGAAGAAAAAAAGCAGGAGTCGCTGCGTAGAATGGTTCCACTATTTCTATTGGTATTGCGATATGTGGTATAAGGTTTACTATTTACGGTTGTAGTAGTTGTTGCAGGTTTTAGCACAGGTCAGTCTTTGGTAGTGGGATGAAGCTTGAGGAAAGTTGCCAATAATTAATTGCTTTTTTTTGTACTAAATTTTTCATTTTTTGCAAAACTATAATTAGTTTTAGATGCAAGATGTTCCAGTCTGTCCGATCTCTGAGTATATTTATTCGCTTTTTACTTAAGTCCTTTAGCTTTTTTTATTATAAATAAAATATTTTGTAGCTTGTGTTGGTTTTTTGCCCGCCAAATCAAGGATGTGTTAAATATCTACCAATATTATTTTCAAATAGCTTCTAAGTTTAGTACAACAAGCTAGTGAATTAACGTCTTTACTTGTTGTTGCATCAATATTTATTTGAGCCTTAACCCGATCGATTCCAATTTTTTTTAAATGTACTATTTTACACCTCTAAATTAAATGTTTTTTGCTAATTTGTAACTTAACCAATTTTACATACGATGTTACATTTTTATTTTATAAGAAATAAATTTATAAATAAAAATTCAAAAGTTATCTATTTATTTTCTGTAAAAGGTTTAAGATATTTACTACTAAATACTGTGCACAACTTGTCAGTTTTCATTTCATTTATTAACAGGAAATGTAAACATTACCCTAATTTTTGTCTGTATTGCTGTTTAAAAGCGTTAGAAGTAAAATCCATTGTTCAATAGACATAATTCTCTTGCTAATCTTTTTTAAATAAGCAACAAATTCATTGTTTTTCATATTTATTGCTATTTCATCTCTATTTAAATTTTAAATATCATTTTTATATAAAGGAAATAAAATTAAATACTTCATTGTTCTTATTTCATGCATTCTCTTGTAAAGATCTTTTGTCTAACTCAAAATATGACTGACCGAGACAAAATACACAAATATTGTCTGCCTTTTGTAAAAAAACTTGTTATTATATCCTAGTTTTTTTTATTCATTTTATTATCAGAAATTATAATTGTTTTTATTTAAAAATCAATTTTTTTGGGATCTAGTATTGTATTTTCTCTGTTATGGATGGATATGTTCATTTTGTTTTTCTGATCAATTTTTAATCTTTGACCTACTTTTTTTAATAATTTGAATTCATATTAACATGTATTTCATTTTTTTTAAAGTGCCACCTTTTGCCATTTTTTTTATCATAATTTGGTATGTATCCTGTTTGAGATTATATCCTACTAAAATTAGATCATAATATTTCTATATTTCATTTTTCTTACAATGATTTATCAACAAAAAAGCTCTAACCGCAATTACGTTCACTAATTACTAAAGACCTATATTTAGTCAGAAACAGTAGATCTTGTTTAAATTTAGGGTTCTTATTTCGAACAAATATTGTTTTATATGTAATTAATTAGGTTCTTTATTTTTTATTAAAAGCATATTAATTTTTGATTTCATTCTAGAAAAATGGTTTCTAAGATTTTTATTTAAATTTTACTAATACAGAAGTATTTGTGAGTGGTGTATCAGTTAGAAATTTTAGTTAAAATTTAACTTCTAATTGATAAAAATCTGCAAATTCTGACACAATTTTAACTTGTTTTAATGAATCTTGTTGCCCAAATATACCCTACATACTATTTAAAAACATTTCTGCTACAGCTTTCATACCTGAATTTTTAATAAGATTTTCAAGATTTATTTCTACACTAATTTGTTTTTCTTGTTCTATTAAACTAGCCAATTCTTTTCTGTTAAATATTTTGTGTCATACAAGGCTTTAGTTTTAATGTTCATGAATGTTTGTTTGTAATCTTTCTTGTAAATATTTCTTTAAAATGAAAAGTAGATTTTGTCAAATATGATTCGTTTTCTTATAAAAAGCTTTGGCTATTTTAACACTTATCTATGTACCAATTAAACATGTTTATTCTTTACTATGAACACATGCAGTTTGTTAGATTGAACAAGCACAATAATATCACGAAGCAGATAATAATTTTCAATTTACTTTTTCTAGTAATACTAGGTAATATGACCCTTCAGGTTGTGAAATTTTACATTAAATAAAACTAGAAAACTCTAGATCGTAAGTTTTTAGGAGTTTATTTTTATCAATCCTAATAGGTTTTCTTACAGAATATTAATCAAATAACATAACACTGGGATACAAACTACAAATATCATACTAGCAAATTATTTCATTTTAAGTAAAGTTTTTGAGTATCTTAATTGTTTCTGATCCACCTCCAAAAAGCATATTTTGAATTTACTAGTGCTATAATAGGATAATGTACATTAGAATTCTTTATATCTTTATCTTTTTTAAATTGATAATTCCAATGTTCTCCTACGTTATACTCTTTGTTTTTTAAGTATTGTGCCCATTCACAAGTATTATCATATGGAAAATTCAATGTGATTTTATTTAATGTGATTGTTGCTGCGGATGATAACAATATTGACAACTATGGAAATAACACCCTTTAAATTGATATGTTGTATTAGTTTTCAGACAATAACTACCAAATTTTCTAACTTTATTATATTTGTTACATATACCACATTTATAGAAATTTAATGTATGTTCAATATTAATTTTATTTGGTCATTACAGATTTTAGCTATTTTTTACTTTGTTAGTTAATTTTATTTGTAGATACTAGAGCTATTTTATTTTTTGTATAAGTTTAAATCTATATGCAGTCATAGCTACACTATCTATTGTGACATAGTTCTCATATCTTGTTGACATTGTAATGGATTTACACAATTTTGCAGAACATCACATCATAAATAATTTAAATCAACAATTTTGCCTAATTTTTAGCATTTTCACGATAATTAAGACACCCTTTCCTAAGTATATCAATATCAGATTTACATAATGCCTATGTTTTAGCCCTGAAATTAAACATTCTATATATATTTTTTTAATTAATCTACTTTTGATATCACACTATTTTATATACCCATCTCGATTTTAAGATTCTGTTCTATAGGGTTTATAATACTCTTAATCAGTTGAAATACCTACAAAATTCATATTCTAGGGTTTATAAAAACAATGTGAGAAATAACCTTTTCTATTAATTTGGAAAATTTTTAACGTAGTTCTGCAATATGATTTAACTATTGATATATATTTTATTTTTAATTTTTCAATATACATGGACTATCTACATAGCTTATCTTCTGGAATTCGTGTTGTATACGATTCAACAAGCAATATTCATATATAAAATGACTGTCATAATCTTTTGCATTAGGATTTTTAAATTTAAATCCTGGTTGAGGTAATGCCTATTTACAAAATTTTTTATTGAAAGCAAAAGCTTTCTTTTTGCCCCAAACATTAAACATTTGATTTACAATTGTGTATGATCATAATTTTCATCTAAATATGTTTTGTAGTCATAATATATGTAACATTTACCTGCATCTTTAGATCTTTTAAAACCTAGTGGAAATTAATGTTTTTTATTTTTATTACATTTACTTTTGCAACTATAACATTTAATTTGATTACAATCGTGTAGTTCCTTTAAATTATCATCTTTTTAGTGAAATAACTAACGATTAAAATTTTGAAATGAAATGTTTTCTAAATAATTGTCACAACTAGTTTAATTTTAAAACCATGTGTTGCATTTCTCACAATGTTTTTAATTTTTGTAGTTTTATTACCACTTTCACAAACATCTTGTGCTTAATGGCATGTATTACATTTGTTTTAAATATTTATATAACAGACATGACCATTCTTCTTTTTTTAAAGTTTTTTACAATTCAATTTTTTGACAATACAATGACAATGATAATAGCAGTCATGAAGAGCTTCAACTTTATTATTATAATTATAATAATCGTCTACAAGTTATAAATATAACTAATATTTTACTCGTAGTTTTTTAATAACACATTTTAATTCGCCGTAAATTAAAAAACCTATATGTTTTATTGTTTAATTAATTTTTAGATATTGCGATCAATTTTAGAGTCACTTTATTCATTAAAACTGCTACCACATGTCTTTTAAGAAATTTTAATTCTGCGTAATTAAAAAAATTATTTTGCCATTTTTCACGATTTAAGAGTATTTTGTTAATACTTATATCACAAATATTTTCTAGACCTAGAAATTTAAAATGTTCAAAATCATTTAAATTCAAATACGATAAACAAACAACTACTGCTCAAACACCGCATAAATTATCATCGTTAATATTCTTATGAGCACATTGGTTTTCTAATATCTTCATGTAAATGTATTAATTTATTACGTTTCTCCTCACGAATATTATCAATAATAGTTACATAAATATCTATATTATTTATTGTAATATCTGTATATGTGGCAATTCTACCAATTGCTTCTACTAATGCCTTATCTGTAGGAATTATGTTTTTAGAGTCAAAACTTCAATTTTTATAGAACTGACTACCATCACTAAGTAAACTTTTAATACCTATATGAATCATAAAACTTTTAAAAAATCGTTTTTCATAATGTTGTAGTACTCCTTTTGAAATGTACACAATATATTTTGTTTCGGTTTTATGTAATTCCAATTATACTTATCCTGGTGAAAACTTGTTTTAATCCAGTTTGTCGACGTTTAATAATTTTACTATTTCCAACATTAAAATAAATTATTATTTCTTCCTTAGGTTTTTTAATTACTTTCACTTTTGCTATTATTAAAAAAATTTCTCACCCTATATCTAATATAATTTCATTTTGCACAATTCAATTTTCATTTTTTAGATTTGTTTCAGTATTCTTATGGGTAATTACGTTTGGTGGCGCAAGTGGTTTATTAAAAGTCAAATTAAAAATTTCACACCAGTTTATTTTATTATCAGAACAATTATAAAATAAAAGTATAACATTTTTCTTAGAGCCCGGAACTTGTAAGTTTAATTAGGTTTTTGTTTTTTCAAGTTTGTTAAGACTACGTGTTTGTTTAGCTCACAAATTTTGACTATCAAAATAAATGGGTTATCAATTTTGTGAATTTCAAAAACGTTAAAAAATAAACAAATATGGCCTAAATTCATTAATTTCATACGTTTTAGTCTGTTTTAAAAAATTTTTTTCAACTACTTGTAAATAAGGTCCAGTCAATTGGTAGTTTGGTAACTTTCAGAGTGTTAACAAATATGGGCTAAAAACATTGATTTTTTACGTTTTTATGCTGCTTTTTCAAATTTTACATGTTTAATATAAAAGAAAAAATATTACATAAAATATTATATTTTTAAATACCAAAATTTAAGAGTTTGAGTATGTTTTTGCATTGTATTCTCAGGTTTTGTAGCTTACCAACTAAGGCAACTTGTAGAAATGGGCTAACCATTTTTGTGAGTTTCAAAAATGTTAAAAAATTAAAAAATATGGCTGAAATTCAGTTCTACCTATTTACATAATTTATAACATTGTTAAAATACTTGGCCGATTTGGACGAATTAAAGCTTATTTTACAGCTCTTGAAAAAATAAAAAAATTGGGGGATTCATTTTTTAATTTTGACCCATACAAGACTTTTAAGAGGGAATTTTTTAAAATTCGCTTAACTTTTTCAAGAAGAAACTGGTTTTTTATTAAATGTTCTGAAACTGTTGGAATATCTCGCTAAACTCAAATGCAGTTTTATTCTGCTAATCATTACCGTTTAAATGATGTATCATTTTAACCCATTTTTGTTAAGTTACCGGTCTAAAAACCGAATTTTTGGTTTCGACAAGATTTTAGCGGGAACTTCAAATTGTCTCCTAACACTATTCTGGAATGGGGCCGGCCACAAATTACGCAATCCATGTTGAGGGTTTGTCACAATAAAAAAACACCGCATGTTGAAGATAGCTATTTATTTAGTGCTTACGAGGGTGACAATGTGGGTGAATCTAGAATTCCGTAAATTTAAGTGGCACGATAAGTGTTCGGCCCCAAATAGGTTTGTGGTAGAAGCTTTACAAATTGGCTTACGATGGAAGGTAGGTCGCTTTATCGTGTCAGGTATTTTTATCATGACGTATATATGATATGGCATAATAAAATAAAATAATACTACTGTCATTTCACTAATGCTGACAGAATAACCGACTGTCATAAAAGTTTTTTATTACCGCTAATGTTCAAGGTTGGTCAGCTGAGAAACAGACAATATTATTTCTAATTTAATAATTGGAATTTTGTTCTTCGACGTGCCCATCAGCCTATCATCCTACTGTTGATTAGTCAATTATCCCACTTACCGACGAAATTTAATAGTATTAAATTTCAATTTAATTACCATTACTACCTATTCAAACCATTCAAATAAAAAATAGTTTATTTAGCACACTGTTACAACAAAATTTAACGGACCAAAGCAGTTAGATTTTGAGTTTACGTGTACCGCTTCAATTTAATTGCCGTCCCTGATTTCAATGTATTGAGGTTATGTAAAGTTTTATCCATCATCAATCGCAAGGTAAAAGTACACTTTTAAAAAAATTGAATCAAACAAAGTATTTGTGGTATTTTCAATGTATAACATTGATTTTGACGAATTATAGCTTATTTTAAAGCCCTTAAAAACTAAAAAGATTGGGGGATTCATTCTTTACTTTTGACCCGTACAACACTTTTTAAAGGGAATTTTCATAATTTTTGGATTAAAAAGCTGGCTTTTTGTTAAAATTTCAGAATCTGTTAAAATATCTCACTGAGCTCGAATGCAATTATGTTCTGCTAAACATTACCGTTCGAATGATGTATCATTTTAGCCCATACTCGTTGAGTTACCGGTCTAACAACCGAATTTTCGGTTTCGACAAGATTTTTGCGGGAACTTTAAATTGTCTCCCATCACTGTTATCTTATGGGGCCGGACACAAATGACGCTAGCCAAGTAGAGGGTATGTTACATTGAAAAAACACTGCATGTTGGACATAGCTGTTTAATCAATTCTTACAAGGGTTACAAGGTGGATGGATCCAGAGTTTTGTGGCACCATTAGTGTTCGACCCCAAAAAGGTTTATGGAAGAAGCAGCGTACACTTGCAGCTGAGGTTTTCTCAATAGTTTAGGATTGGTGGTCGGTCTATTTAACTTTTTATGAGTTTTTAAGTCGTAATACAAATGACATACTGTTGGTAAAGTTGAATGGCGTCATTGGTGTGTGGCTCTTAATTTGGGACAACCAAGTTTCTTCAGTTTCTCATAATGTAGGCACAGTACAGTTAACCCTTTGGTCCACACAATTATAATATTAATAATGGTTAAGATTGCTCAGGGGTATCTCGTCAGCTGCGGAAGAGTGAACAACTGCTCCTGCTCTGGTTCTGGTGCTTGTGTGGTGTACTGATTTGTGTAGATTATTGATCTTGCTTTGTGTGTTGTGCTTTGCTTTGCTAAGCTTGGGCCCTGACTTCCTTTAAAGTCACGACAGTGGCCTCTGTACAACTGTACGCTGCTCGGGTCCTGACTCCTAGAAAAGTCACGGCAGTGAGTTGCCCGGCTGTAAAGCGGCCGATTATTTGACGCTCTATAAAGTCATTTCAGCAAGACCATCTCCGGGCTTGGGGGATAATTATTTTTGGAGAGATAGCCGGTGTCAGCTTTACTGATGGCGGCTGGGGTGACTCCCGAATTAATGTGTCTAGGACTGTGTGTTGCGTGGTTCATTCCTTCATCAATCCACACAATTTTGAAACTTCGTCGGCTGTGTCTACCAAAATTTGCGAGTTTTTAATCGAATTGGAATTGGAAGCATGAAGTCTCAGCGGAGTAGCAAGTAATAGTGCTTAAGTATGTGGCGTATTATAGTGTTGCATTCATATATTAGGTACGTAACGCATTTTTATATAAGTGACAAGTTTACAATTTATTAGTTATATTTTATTTTTATTCATGGACTCATATGGGGTTTTATTTATTAAAGTGAGTAGTCATGAGGGATAAATGTGTTGATTGTAGTAGAAAAATCGGTAGAAATCAGTCCAGAGTAGAGTGTAGTGTATGTAATAGGATATTTCATGTAGTATGTACATCACTAGTGTTAGATAATGCTCAGCAGGATGCGATATTAGACTGGGTGTGCTTCGGCTGTAGCAGTCAAGCTGATGTGGCAGTTTGTATAGCATACAGTAGTGGTATGGTTACAGGTAGTGGTGAGTATTGTTTAGATTGTCTTTTTCCTGGAGCTGATTGTAATCTAACAACTGATAAGAATGAGGATCTAGAAATTGTCAATAATTCAAATGAGGTTAATGCTTATTTTCTTGGCTCAAAAGGTTTTAAAGTCTTGCATATCAATGTTAATGGATTAAATATAGCTAAAGTCAAAAGTCTACAGCTTATAGTTGAAACATACAAGGTTGATGTCTTATGCGTAACGGAGTCCAAACTTATTGAGGTTGTGCATTCAGGTTTAGTTGCAATCGAGGGATTTACTATACATAGATATGATAGGACAAATTGTAGTGGTCGCGGTGGTGGTATTGTCATTTATATTAGAAATAGAATTTCTTTTGTAAATATAAATGTACTTGAAGAGGCACCGAGACCTTAAAAGTTAGAAGTTACTACTATAAAATTACTTGTACCATTTTGTAAGCCTAGGTTATTGACAGTTGTGTACAAATCCCCTAATTTATGTAAATCCAAGTTTTTAGAATATTTTGCGTTGTACATTATTGAATTAGGTAAGCTCAATTGTGAAATGATGATAACGGGTGATTATATTATTGATTTGTCTGTTCGTGAAAAATACTCAAAATTATTGAATATTGTAAATCAAAATGCTATGCGTCAGATTATAGTGCATCCAACCCGTAGGACGCTAACTACTAGTACTATCATAGATCATATGTATGTTAGTGATATGTATAGTGAGTGAAGTAAGTATGTATACTGTAAGTGGAGTGTTGACCACGGGAAGAGCTGATCATTGTGCTATCTTTGCTGTACGTAAGAGCAATAAGAGTCATTATCCTTGCAAGGTAATATCAACTTGAAACTATTTAAATGTTAAGTGAAAAATTGTAAACAATGATATTAGTTTAATCCCATGGTCTGTAATAGATATTTTTGATGACGTTGATGATTCACTTAACTACTTTGAAAAGTCGGTCATGGATGTGATCAATAGGCATGCTCTTATTATTACACGACGAGTTAAGGGCAAAGTATCACCGTGACTGACTGTAGAGTTAAAAAAAATGCACCATCGCGACAGAATTAATGCAAAGAGTTAGAAGACTGGGGAATCAACTTGGCCACCAAGAACAATGTTATAGATTTTGTTCACTGATCCCTAATTTTAATGTCTGATCATTTATTAGGTTTTCACAATAAATGGTGTGCCGTGATCCAGCTGTGTGTTATATATAATGTATATTAAATTGATCTGCTTACTTATTAATTACACACTTATTTAACACACAATAAAAGTAGAAACAAGTATATAACTAAAGATAAAAATCCCTAAATCTCAAATAAACAACAATGAAGGGCGTTACTGATTCTACTCAGCTGGATTTTCCACCTCGACTTAATTCTGTGTGGTTAGTGGCTAGTGAGCAAGTGTCTGTTGGACTAGTCCCCCCTTTAGCCCTTATTTTCTGTTTCTTTAAATTTGTTTTCCATAAATACTATCCAGCTCCGTTTATTTATATCTATATTCCCCATATCTATGGGTCGTCGAAAATAACTGCTGGTTGTTGTCCTCCACCGACTACTGTACGCAGCTCTTACGTATTATTACCCTCTGCTGCTACTATTATTTAACCTCCTCCTTTTTGAAGATATTGCCTTCACAGAACACATTTATTATATTTTTATGTATAGCGAGTATGAAAAACTAGCATATTATACATCACGTTCAGATTTTGAGATTTACAGGTTAATTATTAAATGGTTTTATGACGTCAATGTTGGTGAATGCAATGTGTGCAATTCAAGTAAGAAAAATAAGTCGCAATTTCAATAAGACGTAATTTCTATAAAATGCGATCTTGTAATCAGGTAAATTAATTCGTATGTAGTAAGTGTTAAGCTTTTAAAAACCATGCCGTGATGCATGCTTTAGTTTTAAAGTAATCATGTGATTAAAATACAATTTGATAAATGATTATGATGTAAAAATCTATTATTTAGAGAAGAATATAAGAAGAATTTTTGACATGGGACACCACTCTCTTTTCAGCTCTGACAACGGTCTGATCGTCTTTCCCTTCTATTCAAATAAAATGTATTTTGTCGATTTCAGTTAAAATCCATATTGTTAATACAATAGTAAACCTTACTCTCTCCAAATGTTTATTTATATTGCATAAAATAACTCAAATTCTAATATGGTGGCTTTAGACATTTTATAAAATACACATTTTAAAAGTTTATGTAGTACAAAATAGAAGAAGACCTGTATTGTCCACCCTAGGGAGAAGGGTAAAAACTTATTTTATCACGAAAAAACTGACAAATAGGTTTAAGCCCACCTTTGATTTTTAAGTATGTTTTAAAGAAGTCAGTGCTTTGCTTTTTGTCGCAAAATACCCCTAGATAGTACCTCACCATAGTGGAAGTAATAAAGTGGTGTTTTAAATACCTATGACCCTGAATCACGTATTTTTAATTGCAGCAAAAATATTAATCTTGGAAGAGAGCGAAATACTTAATTTTAACTGCATCTAGACCGTGTGGCTTGTTGAATTAAAGCACTATTGAACAAAAGTCAAGCTGAAGCGGGGACTTAGGAATTCTAAAAGTAAAAAAACGGTAAATACAAATTTGAATTCGGTATGTAATCTTTTTATTAGGTTAACGAATATAAATAAATATTGCAAAAGGGCATAAAAGAATAATACTAGAAGGCCAAAATGAAACAAGTCTCGTGAGCACGTAAAATAATATATGGAAAGTAGTAAATATAAAAAGTAAGAATTAAAAATAATTAACTAGTGTATCAAGGTATATTACTTTTTAGGCCCAAAAATATTAGAAATTCAATAATTGGAGAATATAAATTAAGTATTACATAAAATACACCTTTTAAGGTTGCAAATAATGAAAACAGAATAAGGCAATAATAATACAAGCTGTTAAAATTGTTTTAAGTAAAGGAATACTAAATAGAATGCAGGCATTAGTATGGTAAAAGGATTTTCCAGGAGATTATTTATTTTCTATATGGACAAGGGATCTATTACAACAATATTCTATGGTAAAGAGTCAGCTTATAGGCTGAGCAAGAGGTGGAGATAAGACATTTATCCATCTATTTTTAAAAACATTAGTCAACTATGCTTACGATTAATTTTATTAGAGCAAGGATAAAAGACCATTCCACAACTTCCAGGAATTCACTGTTTGATCGTGGGAACGTTTAGGGTTAGCAAGAAATTCAAGGACAATGAATATGTAATCAAGATTCACGACCAATGAACAGCGATATACCTATACCACATGGCGATATACTTATACCGTATTCCTACAGCAGAATAACACTTTATCATAATATCTCACTATTCACACTACACTGTATAATGTACAACACACATTCTACATTTCTCATTTATGTCATTCTTTCCTTATAACAATTATATTCTGACACACAAAAGAAGTACTGGAAATAATCTTATTATATTTATACAGCTTCTATCAGAATATAGCCAAGCGACCTAAATTATAATATTGAATTTACTTTCCTCCTCTCCTTATTTTCTAGCCTATCCTTCATGACACCATAATAATATAATTTTATTTTCCTCCCCAAACTTCTAACTCACACAGAATGTATTGGCAAATAATATATTATGTCGAACTCAGAATAAACACAATAACTTCATTATTATCTCTGCTCTAGTAAGCACCTACTAGAGACACCGCACTGAAAACACAGAGCTCCTAAACGTTTAATTATGACATCAAAGAAGTCTACGCACTCATCCATCTATTTTAAACATTTACTCATCCTAAATTTATTGAAAACATTTTAGCGTATTTTACTTTAATTAAAGTAAGATACCAATTTATTTAGCTCTACTGACAATTCAGACCGGGTCTTTACTCAGTTTAAAAAATTTGGAACTGTTTAAACTCATTTTTGGCAATTTTTAGCCAATTTTAGCAATTTTGAGCAAGAAACCACTCCGCCTTGAGTGGTTTCTTTTGATACTTTTATCTTTCTACAAAAAGTTATTTTTGTGTTTAGGAGGTCCTGTGTTTTAAGTTTTTATCTTATCTTATCCATCTATTAGTGATACTGAAGACAGATAGAATAAATCAGTGCACTTAAAAACAGTTTTTAAAAATTAAGTAAAACCTATAAACCATGAACTTACGCTCGTGCCTAGTATATTTTATAAGTTTTAGTACTCCAAACGATTCTAACTCGGTGCATGTGTACGTGATATACATTCGAGATCATTAAATTCTTGGAACGGGTAGAAAACAACAAAAATTGAGCAGCCAAAAAGAAGGCCCACTGAGGGAATATCCAATTTAACGGGAAATTCTGAAGCAGAACTTTTATGAAAATACTTTTTGGCTCATCCCATAAGGAAGTAAGCTACGGCCCATCCTACAAGAAAGTAAGCTACGGCCTGTCGCAAGAGGAAGTAAAGGGAACAAAATTTCTGGAATAATGTAAAGAACACTTGGGGGGAATACTATTGAACGAGATTTTAAATTTGGAGTCGACGCTAAAGCCACAGCTCAAATTCGGTAATAATTAAATACGGTATGTACAATTTCTAGACAACCTACATCTTTAATTTGTGTTATATACGGCCATATGAAATTGCACAAATTGAAAAATACCTAGAATGGTTTGCAAATTTCAATATTTTCCTATCGTAAAAAATGTATGTTCTCATCTAACCGATGCATATAGAAAAGCATTAACCGAGAAACTAGTAGGGAATTTATTCTTGAAGGGAGTCACTCCAGATATATCATTTTGCCCCTGTAGACATTCGTTTTCCTATGTACAAAACGTACATTCGCTATACCCTTATTTAAGAAATTGCGCATAGTTAAGAAGCATATATAATATAAAAGTAACAGAAACTGTAGGTATAATTATTACAATTTATGATTTAAGGACAATATTACAGATATAGCAGCATATCATAACGACTACATAGTCACATCACATAACAGTGTCCTCTCGCAATAGCATACATATACGCCCTGTCTACACAACGACGGGTCTTCATACATCGACAGTCAAGCAAAACTATAGAAAGATAACAAAAACAAAGTCTACACATCAACAGGCTTTCTTACATCGGTCATTTCAACAGAAGAAATAGGAAAGCTCAGTAACAGTCTAGGTGTTTACTTCGACCAACCTACAAACAGCGGTGGACGTAAGCTCATCAGTAATTAAGTATATGAATATCTAGGACTTTACCATGTCACGCCACATTTAATTCACTAGTGTGTCAGCATAATTAAATTAGACAATTATTAATTAGTAAAGTACTACAAGGTTTACTCAATTACACTACACCATTAGGTAATATATACAGAATCAGAAAGTCAACTTACTTCTACATCAGTGACTCATCAAGCATACATTTTTAGAAAAATTATGAAGCATGTGATTTGCTCCCTGGAATTAATCCCATTCTTAGAAGTCTAAGAAGTAATACAGATAAAACAGGGGAACGCTCTCCAGCGGTACTCAAAAATCTCCTAAAATACAAAAACAGAGGTACTTAAAGAGATAAAGTTCCATTTCTGGCTCAAGTACTAGAGGCGCAAGCAGCTAATCCAAAGAACGTTTACGCATCCCAACCTTTAGATATAAGTTTACAAAATACTTATTTTTTATCTACATCTAGTCGACGAAAACTATAATCAGTTTCTACTTTGACTGAAGTTCAAAAGGCTCATAGAGACTCTCCAATAAAATTCCGAAAACTTGTTAGAGACGTATCAAATCGAATCCAAATCCCATTTGACATTTTACCATATTTGGGACAACTTAAGGAAAAAAAAATATACGATTCATTCACAGACAGAGTACGTGATACAAATCAACCTCTGTTGATGTCAGCTATATGATGTCATATAGCTATATCATATATGATTGTCAACTAATAACACAACACTAGTAAGTAGAGCTAAGACTCAAAACTCAGCTTAAATTCCTTCTAAGCCATCAAGCGGCAATAGTTCAGAAGAGGACGAGGAAGTCAATAATCATAATTTCAGAGGCTCTTCACAAGGAAGCGAGTCTGAAACTCCTGAGACCGAGGACAACTATCACCCTTCACCAACACCAAGTGAACAGGGAGAAGAACCTCCACAACCACCAGTACCACCACCACCCCCTGTATCTCCAAGAGGCGGATGTGGGGAAAGCCAAGGCGACCTTCCTATAAACATGGCGGTTGCGCATTTGCAAAAACATAATGCACTCATAGAATTTGCAATATTCAAATGAAATTGGATCTACACAATGGTCAGATTATCAATTATCAAGCTAACACTACTATAGCCATAGCAGCGGTTTTGCTTACAACACATAAATCAGACAACTATAATCAGGACTTGAAACGTATAGCTCTTGATATAGATGCGCAGCGCTTAATTTGTTATCAACATCATACGAATACAGAAGCTGTTAATGAGACTCCCGCAAGCACCCAACTTACTGACGCATTGAGAACTCATGACAACTTGAATCAAGCCTACATCAAAGTAAGAGCTCAGTTAAGTTTAATTATTGATTTAATAACAATTGTCAAAACTGAGACTAAAATGAAAACTCCGAAGTTGAGTCTACCTACATTTAATGGTAGTTACAACTTATGGCCTACTTTCAAATCTAAATTTACTTCCCTGGTCATAACCCCAACACAGTATGCTCAAGTCGACAAACTAAGACTACTACGTGATGCTATTAAACAAAGCCTTTTTATCGAAAACATAAAGGACTTATTTGACGTGTTTGGTACATTGGGTATCCAATAATGTTGTCTGATGTGAGTATGGACTGTTTGTTTACCGGCATGTTCGAGTCGGTAATGATAATAAATAACCATAGCTCAAATCAATGGGTGATTTCCAAGAATGATGGCTGGATGCTTTGTTGCAAACTGTAGATTAGAGTTTTCAAGCCTTCATCTCACACGTAGAATCCCTTAGGGGTCTACAAATAAACTTAATGTCTTAAAACGACTATCTGCAAGTGGAACATTTTTGCTAACGTCCGCTATCTCCAAGGGGTAGGTGTCACTCTGGATCCATGAGTGGATATGAGTGTATTTTCCGCTTTTTTGATATTCCTGGGTGACAGAAGTGTGGCTGCGGCGCCTTTAAAACTGCTGTTAGCCCAAATCCGTAATAATAGCGCTGTGACACAAACTGCAGTTTTCCATGGCGAATTGCAGGTCAGTTGATCCAATATAGATGTTGCATACTCTAGTGAGATCAGTAGAACAGTAGGCATCGTTTGTTCTGCGTCAACAGTAAGAGTTTTGGAAATGGTACTTCTTATTTTAGTACCCAGAATTTTTCCATGTAAAAAGGTTCAGGTCTGAATGTAGCTACGTTTAGTTGATCTGAGTTTCGTTGGTTTACCTTAGTACTCCTCATGACTACGATTCCCAATGACGTGAGATAACCACTGGGTGTCCCAAAGGCTCCGGCGTTCTTCCTACAGCTGAAGAAGACATCTTTTACAATGAAACAAAAACAACAGCCAATGTTTTACTGGATACTGGTGCTGGCAGTAACTTCATTACAAAAAAGCTGATGGCTTATCTGGAGTTACCAATTACCTCATCTAATCAGAAGTTCATCGTAGCTGAAGGCAAGAATCTCCCATGCTATGGCATAACAACACTTCAAATACAATCCAAATACAACCACAGTCACACAATGGACGTGAAAGTTTACATTCTGGATAAGATCACATCTTAAATACCCTACAGGCCGATAAAATTACAACAATTGGCACACTTAAAGGACGTGCAGCTTGCAGATTCGAAATTTCACCAATCTGGGCCGATTTAAATTTTATTATGTGCTGACGTCGTGAATAAAATTTGGAAAGCTCAAAAAATTACCGGAGCCTCTGGGACACCCAGTGGTTATTCCACGTCATTGGGAATCGTTGTCATGGGAAGTACCAAGGGAACTCAACGAGACTCAGGCCAACTGAACGTAGCTACATTCAGACCTAAACACTTTGACAAGGACAAATTAAGGGTACAAAAAGAAGAAGTACCATTTGAGAAAACTCTGACTGTTGATGCAGAAAAGAAGTTGACTACAGTTCTATTCATATCACTAGAGCATGCAACATCTATATTGAATCCACTCACTTGCATTTTATCATGAAAAACAGCAGTTAGTGTCACAGCGCTACTATTACGAATTTGGTCTAATAGCAGTTTTAGAAGCGCCGCAGCCACACCTCTGTCACCCAAAGATCTCAAAATAGCGGAAACTACACTCGTTTCATGGATCCAGAGTCATACCTACACTTCAGAGATTGCTGACGTTAGCAACAAGATTTCACTTACAGATAGGCGTTTTAAGACATTCAGTTTATTTGCAGACTCCCAAGAGATTCCACGTGTAGGAGAAAGGCTTCAAAACTCCAATCTACCGTTTTCAACAAAGCATTTGGCCATCATTCATGGAAATCATCCATTGATTCAAGCAATGATTATCTATCATCATTACCGTCTCTCACATGCCGGTAAAAAAATAGTCCATAGTCACATTCGACAACTATATTGGATACCCAACGCTACTTAACACATCAAATCAGTATTGGACAAATGAATTCTATGCTCTCAGCATAGAGCTATCACAGCAACTCAACTAATGAGTCAATTCCCATCTGTTTCTATTACTGAAGCACGGCCATTTCTACACACTGGAGTGAACTTGGCAGGCCCATATCTATTGAAGTCACAAATTATAAGAGGCGCAGCCAATACAGTTTAAATCGCACTTTTCACTTGCCACACTTCACGAGCAATACACTTGGAAGTAGTGTCCGACATGTCACACGAGAAGTTTCTACTAGCGTTAGGAACGTTTATCTCTAGACGAAGAAGACCAGCAGTAATGTACAGCAATAATGACACAAACACTGTGGAAGCTAAACTCACTTATCAATAACTCATCTACACTGCAGGTAATTTACGAAGTCACGAAAAAGTTACTAATAGACATCTCTATGGAAACAATTGAGTGGAAATTTAATTCACCCACAACCTCACATATGGGAAAAGTCTGGAAATTAATAGTCAAGTTGATCAAAGCATATCTTCATAAGATATTAACTCATGAAACTTATACCTGGAAAGAATTCTCAACTAAAATAGTCCTCATTGAAGCCATGATCAACTCCAGACCTCTCTCTCCAGCTTCAAATGATCCTACAGACATGGAAATCCTTACACCAACGCATTTCCTCATAGAAACTCCATTGACTACCATCCCTGAACCTGACCTCAGTCACATAAAACTAAATTAGAGAAGAAACCAAGAACTTTGGAGACAGTGAAAGGAACAATTCATAACTTCCCTCCAACGTAGGTCAAAGTGGACCAATCCGGCTGACAAACTGAAGTCAGGGGACATGGTTATTATTCTTAAAGATAGTTTGACTCCAATGGAATGGAAAATTGGAAGAATCAAAAGCATCAATACAAGAAAGGATGGACTTGTACAAGTAGTCACTCTAGAAACTGGAGGCAAGTACAAGAAAGGCAAGGGACAATTACAGAAAACAGTGACGGAATTTACACGTTCTATTGCTGCAGTAGCCAAGCTACCCACTGAAGAGGAAGAGAGCCAGAAGCCGAAAGAAAAGAAGAAATCTGCTGACTTACAGCTGCTTATTAATTATACGCAGAGAGTGAGTAAAATAACTTCCGGACAATGGATGCAATTAATATTGGCACTCTTTGCTCTAACTGTTCAGACTGGCAACAGTTACTTCGTTTCAAGAGAACCACCAATAAATGAGCTGCCAGATAATATCACGGAAGTCCAGATAACTTATCAGAGTGAACCGCAACCACTTATGATCAGCTGATTTGCTGTTATTTGTGCCTTTCGGGGTACAACTGGAAATCTATTCTCATTACATGCTATTGAACGAGACTATATTATTCAAAAAAATTGGACAATTTGGTTTGTTTTGAGCTTTTATGCATCAGATCTGTTAACAAGCATCTTCTCTTTACCTATTAAGGCATCTACGTTACTTGCTTCTGACTATCAACATGACACATTACTCTGTCAACTTATTAAATTAATTCAGTATTCATAAAGAAATACAATTCTAATGATACTTAGAGCCTGGACACTCGTATTTTATATCAAACTTTTGCCCTACTTAGAAGTACGCGAACGCGTACCAGCAGTAGTCGAGTATTCAGTCTCACTACTGACGTGGATATCACCATTCACAAATCTAAATATTTACGCCATCTACAATTAACACGTACGAAAACCTTATACACATTCACTCTGTACCAAACCAAAGAAGAAGAAGAAAGTTGTTATACATTTGAATGTTGTAGACTTGCTTGCTAGTTGGTCTTTAGCATTCATATGATAAGCATTTGCAACCATTGCATTGCTTACTGGAACCTCAGTGACAGCATAAGCTACACATACAGTTTTATTACTCAGAATAATATACTGTGTGTACAACACCATGCAATCTCAGAGGAACAATCATTCGGCAAACGATCAGTGAAATCATGTGTAATTCCATGGAAAACTCAAAGGCTGTCATCTAGCTGCTTCAGCAGACATTTCCATTCCCTCAGTAATGGAAACACAAGGTCATGCAATTACAATGTCCTCTTGATCTGTAAATACGGATTCTAGATTTCATCTTCTCTTAACTACCAGACTTGGATTATTTATTCAACTTTTTCGTGGCCTAATATTCAAATGCATCATAGCACTCACCCTTCTTATTTTTTTAGCAACATCAAACCCATAATTAGAAAATATAATAACTGATGTTGCATCTGCATCTCTGCCTCTCGCATTCCGATTATGAAAAAATTATTAATTGTTGATGTTTTGTTTATTTCTTCGCAGTAAATCAACGTGTAGGAGAATGAACAGCGATATAACTATACCACATGGCGATTTACTTAAACCGCATTCCTACAGCAGAATAATACTTTATCATAATATGTCCCTATTCACACTACAATGTATAATGTACAACACGCATTCTACATGTCTCATTCATGTCATTCTTTTCTTATGACAATTATGTTTTGACACACAAAAATAGTACTGGAAATAATTTTTTTATATTTATACGGCTTCTATCAAAATATAGCCAAGCGACCTAAATTCTAATATTGAATTTACTTTCCTCTTCTCTTTATTTTCTAGGCTTTCCTTTATGACACCACAATAATATAATTTTATTTTTCTCCCCAAACTTCTAACTCACACAGAATGTATTGGCAAATAATATATTATGTCGAACTCAGAATAAAACACAATAACTTTATTATTATCTCTGCTCTAGTAAGCATCTACTAGAGACACCGCACTGAAAACACAGAGCTCCTAAACGTTTATTTCTGACCTCAAAGAAGTCTACGCACTCATCCATCTATTTTAAACATTTACTCATCCTATATTTATTGAGAACATTTTAGCGTATTTTACTTCAGTAAAAGTAAGATATTAATTTAATGAACAACATTTGAAAAACATGGTGAAGGACTCGCTCGTCAGTGGGTCTCAGGTAGAATTCCAGAGGAAAATAAAGTTGGCAGTGGCAAACTTGCTGGACAGACAAGAGTCAACAGTTGAGCTGAAAATCAAAGTAACGCTTCAGAAAGCGGCAGTAGTAAGGCACATCGAGGAGAGGCGGAAGCAAAAATAGGGATGGTTGGGAGAGGCACGTTTTATGCAACAATATAATGTGATGGGCAATAATACCTGGCGTTACTGGATACATGATGTACACTGTTTATAGTAATAGAGGAAATTTTAGTTCCCAACACAATTGAGCGTATAAACGACATGAAAGTAATTGGGATAGGTGCATTAGTAAACGTACCTGTAGGCCAAGTAAAAATGAAGCTTATAAAGAACAATCATGACATTTGAGTATAGGCACTGGTCATAAAACACTTTAAACCACACAATGGTCTAGGATTTGATTCTTTTAAGACTACGAGGCCAACTTCAATCACCAAAAGGGCAAGTGTACTTCCTTGTATTTAGGCAATTTTAAATTTGTAACCAAAAGCCTGACTAGCATTAAATACTCCACTTATATTTACGCACCTACAAATAAAGTCAAAATAACAAGAACTATGAAATTATCACCCCTGTCGTCTGCGTTAGTACTAGGTAATTACCACTACCCAAAATAAAAGGAATTGTTGATGGAACTAAATCAGAATTTATATAAAAAAAATAGGATTTTTGTAGCAATACGAATACTACAGAATTCATCCATAGAAGTATTGATTTATAACCTAAAGCCTATTAACGTGGCAATGCATAAAGGCGGTAATCGGTACCCATGAAAATCAGTATCAAATTGTGTATGGCAATAAAGCACATATTAAGAAGAACAATTAGAAGGAAATACCTAAGCTCAAGAACTTTAGGCCTTCGACCAAACAACAACGGCATAAATTGCATATCAATTTAGAATTAGACAAAAACAAAAAAAAAGAGTAGAAAAACTTTTCACAAAACATTAAGACGTGTTTGTTTAGTCAATCAAGAAGGTAAACGCAGCTAAACTACCACCGATGAGAGTGGAAATCGGCATCAGCCCACCACAAACCAGCCCACCATACAGAGGGTCACCACAATAAATGGAAGAAATTGCAGCTTAAGTGGATGAATTGATTGAAATTGACATCATAGAAGAATCACACAGCCCTTAGAGCTCCCCTGTATTTTTAGTGAAGAAAAAAAGAGGCACTTTTAGAATAGTAGCAAATTACCAAAAGCTGAATGCTGTAACCAAACCCGATGTGGACTCTTTCAAAAAATAATATACCACACGCATTAAGAAAAGCTACAATTTTCAGTCCAGTAAATTTAAATTTAGGATTTTATCAGGGAATGATACACCCAGATGATCGAGAAAAAACAAAGATTATAACCACCAATGGAACTTATAGTTATAAACGGATGTCCTTTGGGATGCGTAACTGCCCGTCCTGGTTTAAATTTCTCATGGATACGGCATTGTGTAATCTAAAATGGAAATATTTTCTTGTTTTTATTGATGACCTAATAGTACATGCGCCGGATTTTGAAGTTCAAAAAATACAATTAAGAAAACTTTTTCATTGCTTACAAAAATTTCAGCTGTCACTGAACCCAGAAAGGTTTCATTTTGCATATACAAGAATAGGCTGGCTTGGTTTCATTGTTGACGGGACAAGAATATATTCAGATAAAATAAATTCAAGGCAGTAAAGGATTTTTTGTGGCCAAAGAATGTACACAAAACCAGAATTTTGGTAGGTCTAACATCCCACTATAGAAAATGTATACCCAATTTTGCACAAATTGCTAAGCTTTTGACAGAATTATGGAAGAAAATGCACAATATGAGTGGACAAAATCAATAAAAGCAGTCTACCAGACGTAAACAAATGCCTAGTACGGCCCTAGTACTTTGTTACTTTTGAGAGGATTTACCATGTATTGTTTCCACGGAAGCCTTATATTTAGGTTAGGAAGCAATTCTTAGCCAATATATTAATAACCAGGAGGTTCTTATAATGTATGCAAGTAGATCACTGACCAAGGCGGAGTAAAATTATTTTGCAGGACATTTGAAACTTTTGGGAGCCGTATTTTTGTGTAGAAAATTTCAAGAATATTTACACGGCAGGAAGTTTACAATAATCACAGATCACTCAGCACTTCAATATTTACTCTCCAAATAACAGGATCAGACTTGCAGGTTAACAAATTTTTTAATTCTATAAGCCGATTATGAATATAATATTGAGTACAAACCTAGAAAAAACACACTAAAGTTGATGCTTTGAGTCGACATCCAGCAATTAATGCCTCGCTGGAAGAGGAGGACTTAGACAACTATGTGGGGGCAGATCGAGCAAAACTAACCCCTGAGGTAGTATTTCACAAAGCAGAAAGTATAAAGATATTGTCAAAACTTCACCACCTACAATACCAATTAAATTGAAGATAGAAAAAAGGCGGAGCAAGGATAAGAACTTACAAAAGTTTATTTATACCCACAGTGGAGCATGTGAACAAATTTAAAAAGGTATTTGGTATTAAAATGGACCGCAGAGTACGTATCTAAGATAGTTAGTACCAAAGGCTTTGAGAATTTATATTTTAAAACCATACTATATGGATAATTAGAGAGAAAGCGCATAAGCCGTAGACAGAAACGCAAGGAAAGCCAAAAAAAGAAACAACCGAATCCTACGGTGAGAACAGCTCAGAAAATTGAAGTAGTTTCTCATGGACCAACATTTAAATTACCAACGAAAGTAAAAAATCAGGTTTAGAGACAAAATGATTACGTAGATAAAGAAAACTTTACAATTGGAAAATAAATGGAAATAAAGAAGAATTAAAAAAAGGGAGTTGAAGAAAGATAGTAAAACCCACCATATACATGTCAGTCTGTTTGGCATCACTAAACAATACGGACTGCAAAGTAACTTTGAGAATAATAAAATAATTTAACATTACCATTTTTACCTTGACTATAGATGAAATTTAAATATTAAATTTTTAAAAATTTTAATTATCTAATTGGCTATAAGAAAGGCAAGAAACTTAAGGGACGCAAAAATTTTTCAGCAGAAAATAGAAATAACAAACGTGCGGAGGACAAGACTATACGAGTACAAAGACTACATAACCAAAAAGTACAGACAATCAACAATCGAATTTCATCTCTCAAAAAACTGATCGGAAAGAGTAATCGTAAATTGAGAGAAGCAAGACTGGAAATTGACGAAGTACAGTTCTTTGCGCCATTAATGGAGATTTATCGTGGAGTCAGAGATTTGTCCCCTTATCAATGTAAAATGGACGGAAATGAGAAATGCTGCAATTTGCTGGACAAAAAATTTCCAAGTGGTAATACTTGTCATATCCCAAGGCATGGACGACTTTACTACTTGAATGGCAAACGAAAATTGAAAGAGTTTACATCCGTAGAGAATAGAATTACTGGATCCGATCCTGAAATTTGTTTTGAGTTCTATTTGTGCTACAGGTTGCGGGCTAGGATTCAAGATGCTTGGACAAGGGGAAATTTGAATGTACTTGACAACGACATGTACGAAGTCATAAAAATTTGGAGTGCGTCTGTGCAGCTTAAACCAAAAATGATTTATTTTTATAGAGCAATACATGACAAGGATTGGTGCTGTAGATTCTTTGATGATACGACCAAGAAGTACGTTCATAAACCAGAGTTCATGATCAAGGAATTTAGAGAAAATTTCACTAGTAAGGAGGATTGAGAGCGAGATGAGTTAGATCCTACAATAGAAAGAATTTGGAAACGATTGAAGACTCAAATGAGGCGTTGCAGAAACAGCTGTATGTCGAATTGGGGACATGCCTGACTGTCACTCAGGGAACGCAAACTCAGAAAAAAAGATAAGTATTAGATAATTATTTAATTTTAAACTTGAAAATATTGTAGTCGTTTATTAGAATTTTTGAGGATTTAAATTTTATCGGTGAGAGGACAAAATATAAGGTCATATTTTTCTCTACTAGGTGGCGCGTTATGTAAAGCGAGTATGGAAAACTAGCATAATATGCATAACGTTCAGATTTGGGGATTTAGAGGTTAAGCATTAAATGATTTTATGACGTCAATGTTGGGAAATGCAATGTGTGCAACTTAAATGAGAAGAATAAGTCGCAATTCATATAATACGTAATTTCTATGAAATGCAAACTTGTAATCAGGTAAATTAATTAGTATGTAGTAAGTGTTAAGCTTATGAAAACCATGCCGTGATGCATGCTTTAGTTTTAAAGTAATCATGTGATTACAATACAATTTGATAAATGATTATGATGTAAAAATCTATTATTTAGAGAAGAATATAAGAAGAATTTTTGACATGACACACCACTCTCTTTTCAGCTCTGACTACGGTCTGATCGTCTTTCCCTTTTATTTAAATAAAATGTATTTTGACGATTTCAGTTAAAATCCATATTGTTAATACAATAGTAAACCTCACTCTCTCCGAACGCTTATTTATACTGCATAAAATACCTCAAATTTGAATAATATGGTATAAACATAATTTTAAATGTCCAAAATTTAGTGTTGTAGGGTAGATCTTTACAAATTTAGATTTTGAGAATATGAAATTTTATTAGTTTTACAATTTTAAAAGTGACATAGCCTAGTCAGTCGGTATCATCAAGTTAAGAATGTGCGGAATGTGCTGTGAGAGTGTGCTTACCGGGGTGAGTTGAGTTGTTGGTGGTGTGCACATGATCGGTCACACCGTAGTCCCATGTCATCCATTTTACTTAGGGAGGGCCATACGTGATGTTAGCAAAAAAACTATTTATTTAGTACTGCCAATTTCCCTTTTTACCCATTTATTATTGAAATAACTTTTAAAAGATCACAATTGCAAGCAATCAGATATGTGTTGTAATTTTACTTTGCTCAGACCTGAACGTTTCTCCACAATTAACGGTTAAACGGACCCATGTAAAAACGCTATGAAAAGAACAGAAACAAAAACAGGTGACATTATTATTATTATTATTATTATTATTGGGGTTGGCGAGGGATTGCCTATATAGTGATACATGTTCCCACACCACTGTGTCAACTTTAAGCTTTAAGCTAGTGTCGACGGGTAGAAGGTCCAAAGATACACAGCAAACCATGAAGGGAAAGTAAAGTTGTATGATAGGAAAGAGTGGGGCCAGAGCACTTTCAGTCGCGAGCAACGAGCAAGAGCCAGAGCACTAGCATTTTAGCACCAGAGCCGCATCAACAACAGGCTGTTGCAGCCGTCGGACGCAGCTCAATGATACTAGGGGATTAGAAAGGGATACAAGAACTACATAGGAAAGACTATTGTTTACACGATGGTATTAGGTTAAGGTATGGATCAAGGAAGGATAGTGGGAAATTCAAACTATCGAAACAAGCTTCCATGGAGTCTCGTCCGACAGTTCTTCATTCCAAACTCTTTTTCTATCTACCTATGGGTAGCTCCAGAGAGTGTAGATACTATGTGCAATGTATCTACAGCCCAACCCGTACAACTACAGAGCTGATCAGGACTAGCCTACCAGAGCTGGTGATTGAACTAAGGCCACTGAGCCTGATAGTCGTCAAACTCCAGACTGCAGTCCCCTAGCCTCTCAACCAACCTGGCAGGTTAGTTTACGTAGAAAAATAACATACAGTACGTGTGTCTCATTATTTTAAACTCACCCCGGTTTATGGGGTTTACTTCCTTTCAAGAAAGAGTTTTCCGGTGAGATATTTATTTTAAGATGACAATTTACTATTAATTAGGATTCGACTTTGATTGACCCCCAGGGATCACACGGTTCTCATGTAAATAATTAAAAACTGAAAATCGGATTTTTCATAATTTTAAACTCACTTCAAGGTTTTTAAAATTTTAATAGCAATATCTGCTGGCTGAACAAATGAAAAAGTACGAAAATTAATATATGTACTCTCACATTTGTTACTTTTAAAAAAAATTATTTACTTTGATCATCGGGTTACTGTAGCTCTGGTAGCGTTAAAAAAGACAGCTAAACCACTTGTCAACTTTCTTCCCCGTTTGATAACATGGAAAAATCACGACTTACATCACTAACTTCTTATCAGGTCACTCGGGGTCGCGAGACGTCCGGGATTGGACATTACGGAGAGTTGATGGAATAGGTTCAGCTGTAAGCATCTCCCTGTAATGTCCAATCCAATCCACGCTGTTTTTTGCCACAACGCAGAGGTGAAAATGTCGCGCCGACATTTTACCGGGAGAAGGCCAAAATGTATCGCTTTCCACCTGGTTCTCCTCGCTAGTTCTAATGTGACCTCGAAACAAGGTCAAGGAGGACAAGGCCATCTCATGGTTTTGGAGTTTTACTACTGTTGATGGCGATTTTTATTTATAATATTATATTGAAGTAAATAATATTGCGACTCCTTCAATATCTGGTCTTGTTCCTGACTACTAATATTTATTTACTACTGCGGAATAAATATCTAAACTATTCTATACTACTCAGGTACTATTTATTAGTATCACCTAACGTACTCTACTGTACTTTAACAGATCACACTAAAAATGGGTAAACAGTATGGGGGTTTGGCATAAATTTGGTCATCTAAACTATCGTTTAGGACCAACATACCCACCAGACATCACATTAACATTAAGAAAACAACTTTGGGGTTGGTCAAAAATAATGTCACGTAAATTATCCGTTAGGATCTAGCCACCACCTGTCACCACATTACTATAAAGTAAAATGCTTGGGGGTTGGGAATAAATGATTTTATGTAAATTATCTTTTAAGAACTACTTGTCATCACATTAGAAATATAGTGCTAGGTGGGTGTGTTGTACGGTAAACGTCACTGGATGGTTGATTGGAACCCTATCTCCTTCGGTGCTCCTTAGTGACCACTACTTACTGCAGGTGCCTAGGGAATGAGACTCCTTTACTGTGGAGGAGGGGACGGGGATAGGTGGAAAGGTAAAAAGACCGAGACGATCTAACGCGGTAGCCTTCTATTTTCTTTCCCACAGTGACTGGTTGAGTCTGGTTGTATAAACCTCTGTTAAATCGACCTAATGAATATTTATTAATATTGTTATTATTATTACCTAGGATTGAGTGGCATAGTAGGATATAGTTCCGAGAGTCATTATTAGGATAGTTGGGTGTGATATTGTTAATATAGGTCGGAGTAGCATTGTTAAGATAGGTCGGTGTGACTTGATTAGCTTAATGATGTACAGAGCGGCAACTGTGTCGGAGTAGCACGCTTAACCACTTCGCGAACTCTTCCTTACCTCAACCCTCTTCCCTAATACAACCCGTACACGCATTGCACGCCGCGTTCTGTTATCACGTGTATAAAGACTCCTTCCCTTAGTTTCAATTCCGAAAACCGGCGGGGTTAAAGTGATTTTGGATCTAGGATTAAATAATAAGACTAATTTTACGAATTAAAAACACCGATTAAATCAATTTCCAAAACCGTCAAGTTTCTTAAATCTTGAACTTGTTTGTGTCTGGAGGTTACTTTAATGTATAAAAAAAATGTATATGTTATTTTTTAATAAAATAACGGGCTAGGCACCTGCTCAAGTAGGTAGTCATGGCAGTCATACGACATTAGTAGGAAGATACATCTGACTATTAATTTTATATTCGTAAGTTTTGTTAGTATATCTCTGATATCATAGCTTTGAAGGTTCCACCGAACAAACAAAATTGTTTGTGAATTGTTTACAAATCTTTTATTTATGCAGTCATAAAATTGGAGCGTAGCTTATAGCTCATCCGAATTGGAATTCGTAGAAATGTAAGTACCAAATACGTAACCTTTAATATCTATCATATTATCTACCATTATTGTAATTCTAGTGAGAGATTGAATAATAGCAGTCAGGGGATTTTTATCATTTTTCGTCGTTTCACGACGTCTTTCGAATCGTACTTAATGCAAAACTTTGTTCTTGTTCCGGCTAATTTACTGTTGTATTTTGTTCACAATTGTTTGTGAATATTTGTGATTCTGAGATCACAAAACAATTAATTAACATTGTTCACAATTTGGTCTAACAGCCTAAGATTGTGACTGTTCACAAATCGTTCGTTATCGACGAGTGGACGAACTTGTTTGATCTTGTTTGTTGCTGTTTGATTGTGATGGGTATTGTGATTGTCCACAGTCCAGTTTTATTAGTTTGTGGTTGTGATTGTGGGTTCCAAATCACAAACGAAGTAACAATTGTGATTTGTGAACAAAATCCAACAGTACTGCTAATGTTGTAATTTGGTCACAATTGTTTGTGAATATTGTGATTTTCAGGTACAACATTGTGCACAATGCATTTTAATAGCCTCAGATATAGTAGATGTACACGATTAGAAAAATAGGAGTAAATTGACTACTTTACTGTTAATTTCTAACTGCTTTCTTGTTACTCCGACATCCACAGTGAATCCTGTTAACCGCGGTCAACAGGACTATGGTTAGTGATTTGCAGTGTATCCTGTTAGACTAAGTATACTAGAACGGTGTTGGATCACGCAACACTAATCCTGTTGAACGATTTTATTAACTGAAAAATAACACCAAAAGATGGATGCGGACCCGCAAATTTCGGCATAGGTCCTTCCTTCTTAACCACTGGACTGACACAACACATTTAGTAACTGCTCGCTAATTTAGCGTATATATACAGTGATATAAATGCTTCAACAGGTTTACTGTAGAGTTTAACATGTTTGCTAACCCAACAGCAAACCTGTTAAACTCTACAGTAAACCTGTAGAGTAACAACAGCCTTGTTGCATGTGGTTAACAGTTTTCCCCACCCTCGCAAATTTCAAAATTTACTACTAAACCTGTCAAAGTTAACAGCTTAACCTGTTACCACGGCCTAACCACATTAGTGTTAAGATCTTTTCTAAGCGTGTAGATAGTTCATAAAACGTTCGTTAGAGACGACTGCAAAATCAGGCTAGTTCTTGTTTGTTCCTGTCGGATTGTGATGCATATTTTGATTGTGCACAATCGAATTTTATTAGCTTGTGATTGTGATTGTGACAGAAGAATCACAAACCAAAAAACAATTGTTCTTTGGGAAGAAATTCGACTGACTATAACCTATAGCAGTATAACTCCAACTGGAAATTGTTTTTTCGCTCACTGAAAGTGGTCGATGATTAACTTAAAATAGTTCTCACTTTTTTAAGTGAGCCTGGCGGGCATATATTTACTGATGCACCTTATTCCTTTACAAATAGAAGAACATCCGAACATTAGTAGTTTCACCTACGGGTTTTATAATTTACTATATTCTTTACAATAGCGAAACAAAAAACAATTTCTTGGACAGCTATAAATAAAATATAGTTAATAGTGTGATCCACTCTCTGTGTAAAAGTAAGAAAGCAAAAAGTGTATTATTTCTGAGTCGCGACTATCACATTTTATACTAAATAATTTTAACATGACGATAACATAATGAATGAAGTATGTATAACTAGTGGTTGTACGGCATTTTCCTCTCGGACATTTTCCTCCCGGTCATTTTCCTCCCAACTTCGTACCAAGGGCATTTTCCTCCCACTATGCAGTATCAGAATCACATCACTAAAATAAACTTGTGTTCCTTTCCAGAAAATTTATGTTCTTGGTGATAAACTTTAATATATTTACTAAATTAATTGCAATACACTTATGAAGTACTTCAGTTTATGAATTTTGGATATTTTTAAGATTGTATACATATGCTTACATTGGTTGAACAGCAAGGCTAGTTTATTGGTAAACCGACTTTTCGTACCCGGACTTTTCCTACTGGCCATACACACAAATCCTACTTTTTCCAGGGGTGTGTCAAACGCTTAATTTTAACATTTTTATAGGGGGTGTCATTCTTAAAGTAAATTTTAGATTTTTTCTTCAATTGTGTGAGCAACTTACATTTGTAATCTCATTCCAACAAAATTTGAGCTTTTTGATCGCTATGATACTGTCTTAAAAGTAAGTTGTGGGATGTTGACAATTCGAAAATATTCAATTTTTTCAAAAATACTTTCTTATAAGGGCTCTCAAAGTTTAAAATTTGTTTTTGTAACACTGTTGCCTTCGTCACTTTTCATCCCATTTTCAAAAAATTTGAAGCTTTTTGATATTCATACTACTATTTAAAAAAGCACTTAACTTTTGGGTTAGTCAAAATTCGAAAAAAAAAAATTTTTGAAGCAAACAAGTATGTATGTATGTGGTGGTATTGTACTCTCAGGCAGCTGCCTATGTACACCACGATTTACTGTAGCCCAGACAGCTCTAGAACACACCATT
>JAQFZE010000241.1:0-32056 GCA_034695245.1 Dicyrtomina saundersi | reverse complement strand
ATGCATAAAATTTGCAAATTCTGACGATGTCGCAGTATCGCAAAAGTACTGATTGGACCTTTGCAAATGAGCAGAATGAATTACTTACATTCTAGCTTCCCTCCATCACAAAAATCATGTGTGCATACAAATAATATCACAAGCTAAATATACAGTGAGGTCACACAGACTGAGTATACATACAAAAAGTCACATAGTTACATACAGAGGGGCCAAAAAGGCTAAACATACAGGGAAGCCATGTAGGTTTGGTCACATTGGCAGCACTGTCAGGTTACATTTAGGGGGCACATACACCGACCACTGAATTACTTCAAATGATATTTCCTCTTGGATTGTTAGTGATTTTGTTGGTTGTGATGATTAAATCGCAGAAGAGAAATTATGCGTTTCAGATTTTAACATTTTTTTACCTAGTGTGTAATTTTTACTCGTACAAAAGTAATTTTTACATTTAATTAAAACTATAGTAGCTCTATGTAAACGTTGCAAGGGGGTGGGGTGGGTGTAGACTAAAATGGGGTATGGAGTTGGTCGGCCAAGATTTTGTCGTTTTGGTAAATTTCATTGTTGCACAACCCCTAATGAAATTACATAGGCGAATTACAATGAAGATATTTAGTCGGTAGACACGTAAGTAAACTTGGGTATCATGCTGGAGCTGGATAACAATCAGTTGCTTCTAACATAATTTCAAAATGATGAATAAGTATAATAAAAACAACACTAAATGCCATCGAATAAAGTTATTTTTGCAGTTGTTGCATTGCCTGTCGTTTTATACGATAAAAGTAAAAACGCAGTAACAGCATTGAGGTAATTTTGTGTAAGGCTGAGGTTGGTTAAACATGTTAGTCCCATGTGGTCAATCATATTTCAACTGGGTTGCCCTACTATTAGTGAGTAACTAAGCTTTGAGCCTAATTATGTACACATCTTCATTTCAAACAAGTTGCATTTGTTTTTGTGATTTTATCTATCATTTGGTTAGTTGTGATTTCGGCAATACAACTTTACTTTAATTTTTGTTGATATTTTAAGCATAGTTTGAATTTGCAAATTAAATGCTCAAGATTACTTTTTCAGTAGTATACACATGTGGTTACTAGGGATGAGAAAAATTAAATCTTCTCAAAAATTGCGAGATTGGATCAACCGTGGAAGAGCTAAAAAATCCTGTATGATTGTCATTACTAAATTCAAAATCACATAAAGTAATTGAAAACAACGTTTTGCAAGTTTATCTATGTATTTTCAATCCCATTTTTTTTACTATTCCTTTTCCTAAAATGGGTGTTGCCAGAATTAAAATACTATGGCTCAAGACCCAAAGTAACAAAATGAAAGCAAATTTCAATTTTAAAAAACTATACTTAATTGAGTAGAACCGACATTAATTTTAAGGGTAATTATTAGAGCCGTGTAAAGACATAAATGAAAATAAAAACGACCGAACAGCAAGCTGTGAAACGAAACATGAAAAGTGATACAAGAAACTAATGTTTCAATAGACTAACAAAATCAAAACTGTACTGTATATAGACAGTGTCGAATAATAATTACTATATTATTATTACATTTTGAATGTAAAATAATGACTTTTTTGTGTCACTGCGGTAACTAATGTCGCTCAGTGTTAGGAAATTACAAATAGAGCCATATAGTATAATCACAATATGGTAATGTTATATAAATTCCTGATCCATCAAAGAACTGACTGAAAATGGCAACTAATAACTTTGGTCATCACAAGAACTGGAAGACTGGAACTGATTTGAACTTGGAAAAGAACTGACTGGAACTTGTATAAGCCCTTCAAAATACTTGCCGCACATGGGTGCTTTGACGGGTTACGCCTTTTAGACAATCATGCACTAACTATAACATAGGCTTATACGTTAACTTGTGCTTAAATAAAAGGCTTCGAGGAATATGTGCAAATTTCTTAACTGGAAAACAGCTTACTAAATCCCAGGTATTATGAGCTCAAGAAACTAGAACTTGAGACCCGGTGACTACTGGAGGCCCTTTTATTATTATACGCGACTGATGCGAGGATTTAATCTTGACTCTAACAAATACATGCTGAATCTTTACAATTAGTACTAGTAGCAGTGAAAATTAATAGCAAAGAGTGTGTATACACTTCAAAAATTAAAACTAACGGCGCTGTATGAAATGTAAATACCGCAAAGGAATGCCCATTTCTAGTATTACTTTTGAAAAATAGCACCACACTCATTCCTAAAGAACACTTTATCCGAAAAAATACAAACAAAATACAACATAACTTATAATTGTCTACTAGTGTAATTAATTTCCATTTGATCATTTATTTTGTATATTAAAATATAATAAAATACCCTGCGGTTTGAATTATTTGAGAACCATTTCAGACGCAATCTCTTGATTTTAGAAAGAATATTTACAATAAACTTTGCTAACTGTGGTTTCTCTTTTCTACAGATCTAAATTAACTCCTTTAAATTTTACGTCGTTTGGTCACAATCGGCAGAAACAGTTTTTAAAATATTTTTTTAATATTTTCCTCCTCCTGGATTCAACAATTTTCGTTTGTTTTTGAGAAAAGTTAAATTTTTAAATGGTTACGTCATTATACTTTCAGAGTATTTCAAATTCGAAACTTTTCACTAAACAACATGTCATTATTTGAACTATGTATTGTTAATTTGGAGAACTGCTGTGACTATAGAGTGCGCAAAATAAAATTGAGTTGCTTTCATTCTGCCGGAGCAAAAGATTAATTTATTATTTGTTTTAATTATTTAACTTATCGGATCTTTCCAAAATAAATAGAGTGCAGCACGACCTCGTGTTGTGGTGAACGGTCTCGAATAAATGTGCAAAATTGATCTAGGTCTAACAATAAGAACCGACAGGAACTGATAACTTAATAAGTTTTAAAAACTGGAAAAGATACAATTGGAATTTATATAACATTACAATATGGTAGGGCTGTAGAAGGGGTACAGTAGCCGATTCGTAGATTTACAGCTTGTCAAGTACAGAAAGATGAAGAAAGTTTTCAAGGTTTACTGAAAATAAAAAGGGTTAAATGAAATACAAATGTCACTGAAGTTGCACAAAAGTGTATTCTATAGACTAGTTGTGTATGTACTATAGACAGAGCTTGCCTAGTAAATTGAAAAAAAGGTGAAAGGCATCATAAAAGTTATATATAGTACTCAATTCTACAAAAATATAGACCAATATAGAGTTAATTTTGTTATTTATAAATATTGTGTTTTTTCGCTCATAAAAAATTATTTATCACGGTTGAGAGTAAAGTTAAGACACGTAAAAGTGAGACAGTTTTGGGTGATTAATGTGAAGAATGTTGAAAAAGTGTGATGAGAGGTGTTTATACCTCGAAATCCTGTCAGCAGAACATGAGACATCAGCATCCAAAGATGTGTAGGAGAACCGCGAATGGAACACGACGAAAAGCCGCATGAATCAAAGAAAATCAAATTGAGAAAAGGCCTTTCGTATAGAACCAACATACTTCAATGTAGTCTCACAACAATCAAATACTTAATTTCAGTCCCTCTTGCTATAAATCTTTGTCTAAATCTTACAACGCCATAGCACTTATTTAAAATGATCAAACGCCTCACAAGTATACGTAAACCCTCATCTATAGCCAAATTCAATGAATTCTCTCTTATCAACACCGATCAATTTTAATTTATCTGTCGCTGTCGTTAAAATTCAATTTAAATTTGTTGTTGTGCATATAATTCTTTGCAATTGCACTGATTTGGAATTATTAAGAATTCTAATTTTATTTTATTTGTATGGGTTTTTATTTGTAGCCTAAATTTCGTTGTTGAAAAAGTTACAAAAAATACAGTCATTTTGTAAAGAAGTATGCGAGTTTTTTTGAAAATCATTTTTTCTATTAATTCACTGTTTTTTAATCGTGTAATTATTATGAATCATTATTCTGTTAACAAGTCAAATTTCGTAACACCCTTTTTCTGAGAAAAGAATTGCATATTATATAATAGAATTGTCTTGTTTTTACAATTATTTACGGACGGTATTTTCTTCAGCAACATAGCGTCTATTTTATTCTAAATACATTTAACTCAAACGAAAATTCTTTTCCAACTTAGAGAATTAAAAAGGTAAAAGGTAGAAATTTTAACCTAATCAGCGTACTCCGAATATATGCCAATTTTGAGTTACAAGTTATATCTAGGCTTTTAAAACTGAAAAATGACAATGACAGTAAAATTCCTTTTGTTATGCATGTAGTAGAGGACCTAAACGTGACAAAATATCTACCTATACGCGCGTGTACTCCAACGCACCTAACCTACCTTCTTATTATTGCTGTTAACTATGTATTCATTTTCCCTACAATGTACACGGAATTGAAAACTGCTTGAGATGTGATGCTGCTACTCAACTGCAAGATAAATTTATTATACGCTATACTCTTAAATTACACTAATTATACGATTACCCCACAAAACATTAAAATTAAGACAATGATATAGATATATGTACTTCATCGTTTTTACATACATACCACGAACTGAAACTAAAATACCTCAAGTAAAGATGGGGTCACAAAGCATATTTTTCTGGCATTGGAATGTAACTAATTGTAAGAGTGACTCCATAAACCCCAGAATATGCTTATTATAGATAACACTACCCCACACAACAAACCTTATGGTAACTTTTCAAATTTATGTATCCAGCTGTTAGCTAAATACGTCAGTACATTAAAGGAAATAAAATACACTTACAGTGATTTCCGGAAAATATTTTATTTATTTCGATTTCATTGTTTTGAAACACTTGCGTTTTTAAAACAAATAAATTTTAATTAGTTCTTCGCCTCTAATTAAAACCAACTTAGGTTTATTTTAGTTTGGGTTTCCTGGTTTTTAAAATATTCCGTGGTCCTATAATTTCAAACTAATTCGAATGCGCTCTTTTAATTTCGCTAAAACCACCTCGGTTTACGTTGTCTAACGACTAAGATCAACTACTTTTGAACTACAACTAGTTAGTAACGCTCGCAGGAAGTCAGAAAGTAGTTGTGTTATTGGTATCGTCAAGGTATCCATGGCAAATAGCGGATATACACACAACTTGGCAGTTCATAGCATACATGTACAGTTAATAGTATAGATTTGAATAGAAGTTTATAGAAGTATACTTTTTAAGTTAAAAGAAACCACTGGTAATATATTTCCTTGAAAATTACTGACGTTTCTATCCAAAATATCGAGATATAAATGAATTTAAAAAGTTATTCACAAATATAGAAATGGGTAATGCACATTGCAGTTATGTACAAGAATTAGCATGTAATAACCAATACTCATCCTTCCTGGTTGGTAGAAAGTGGGTATCAATGAGATTTGTATTGGAATTTGGTTTATGGAAAATCAACTAGCACAAAGTTGCTAGATCTTAATTATAATAACCCAAGTCAAAACGAATATCCATCAGAGATTCATGCAGAAGGACCATCTCAAAAGTTCCTCACCTTCAGTTAACTGACTGAAATAATCGCTCTTTTACGTTAAAAATACAATAATACCTTGTAAACATTAAAATATTAGTAGTAAGAATTTTAATTTATTTGTAATATAGTAATATCTATTATCTCATAACATACAAGGGAATTCCGAAACATGTAACACTCAGATATTATTAGGAGCGAGAACAATAAGTTAAGGTACATTTGGTTACTACACATCCACCACACATGATCAATTTTCTAGCATTTAGTTGTTAAAAGCAACCAGAATAGCCTAAAAACTTTAAATAATACATCATTATAACTCATGTAATTGAAAAATATTCCTTCTGTTGCCCTCTGCAAAGTAATATATTGCAATTGTACGCCAAATTGTTTTGAATTTGTTTAGAAAAATTGAGTCAAAGAGGTTAAACATATCGAAAAACAAAACATTTTATTTTGTAAATATTTAATGTTTAGTCATTTTGCAGTTTGTCATGAAGACAAAGTTAAGTTTGAACTGAAATAACGACGAGTGACTTGAATGTTCTTTGTTGCTGTTTTTAAAATCTGAATGTTACATGCTGAGTCATTATTTTTTAAAGAATACATTAAACTGAATATAGACTATAGACTAAAGCTACGTTTTAGCTAGTAGTAATTGTAACATACTATATTTTAGCCTTGCTAGTAATGTTGTAGAATTAGTATAAATCAAATAAAACATACGAATCTAAACTAATGCCAGCCTTCGATTTATTAAGGGTAAACAACGTAAACTCAAGAATATTTCTCAATCAAGAGACTAATGGAGCTTCGCTTGTGACAAAAATGTTGCAGTATTGTAAAAGTCATAGACGTTTATCATTTTATATTTTATTTAAGTTTGTAACTCTGTTTCTATTTTTGTACTAGTGGCACACAAAAATATGCGCAAAAATGAAAGCAAATTTAATCTACCATAAACTTTTGATAAATCAGATTAAAATGAGTTTTATTTAGTTCTAAAATAAAAAGTTACAACTGATTTTTAATATGGTTGGGGTAACAGTCGCACGCGAAGATCCCGCACCCAATCCAGTCGCACAGCGCAGTTCGCACCTTTGTATATTAGTACGTACCGACATATTCGCACCCAAGTACCATTCGCACCTATACATTATTTAAGGCTGTATTTGCGCAGAGAACCGTTTAAGTTTTAATTTGTAAGGGGGTTAGATGTTTCAAATCAATTGATCTGTTCTCCCAACACAAACCCCGTGTGACTGTGACCAGCTTACCGGGCTTACCCCGTACTACCACAGAGCCAAGTAACCCTTTAATGACATTGGTCGCCACATATAGAGTCAGGGAGTTTAAGATTGACATTTTCACGAAAGAGATTCGAGGTCCCGACGAACCCATGACCAAAGTCACCAGTAGTAGACAGCCTCAGTCGCTATGTCTCGCTTCACTGGAACACCAGGACTCCAACGTTAGTAGCCATAGCAAATAGACCCTTTCGCTTCAGTCATCAGTAATCTTAAAGTATACGGAACTCCTGCGTTATATTAGAGATCAGCGTCATGTTCAATCCTAAACTTTCCATCCCCGCGTTGTATTAGAGACCCAAGTTTTATTTTAAGACATACAGTAAATATTTTATACGAGACGAAATCCGATTTTTTACATTCGGAATTTAATATTCGGATTGCGTCACTTTGAGTTTACAATACAACGGTAAACACAAACAATCATGGGTGTATTATTTTAAACAGGGAATCTTAAATACATTTCATGTTTCATATTATCGCATGGGTGCGAATGATGACTGAAAGAGAATGTCAGGTGCGACTAATTCCAGGGTGTGAACTGCGCGGGTGCGAATTCAGTGGGGGCATTTAATGCCGGTACCGATTTTTGTTGTGCATGATAAGCACACCGTAAAATTTTGCTACTGAAACAACCTGTGCACCTATTATTCAGTCAACCGAGAATTGGCACGGGCAAGGTAGGAATCACGTGGTAAAATTTAATGGGATTCGCTATGCTGAGACAACCTGCTGCGAACCAATTATCGGTTACCTCAGCAGTACTTTAAAAACTAGGCATTACGACTGACCAACATATATGCTGGATACGCAGCTGCAACCATTTGATCAATTACAATAAATTGCCAATCCTTAACATGTAGTTCTCTGACTTCTCTGACTGTGATACAGTCTTTTAAACAAGCATGGAGCATATTATTTCTTCTTAGGCAAATCTAGTTGATGCAGAACTATTTTAAATATTGCAAAGAACGCGCGAAGTGATATTTTTTGCTGTGCAAGCTAATTAATCTATATGGAATGCATATCTATTGGCTGCAAAACCACTTGACAAATATTAAAATGTTACCTACCCTAATGATAATAATAATAATACCCTAGGTCGCGTAATTTCAGTATTTAAGTATAGGCATGTTTGATTATGTGATTGTCTGTGGTGTGACAACTGCCTCGTAAGTCTACACTAAATTTAAATAAAAAGCAATATAAGATACGAATTTAAAGCTTAAAAATGCTTTTAGAGGTGCAAATTTTTGTACTTGTTATTTTTGGTGCTCCATAGTCACTTGATTGAATTTTAATGTAAAAATTTAAAAAAACGCACAATAATAACTGTTGCGAAGAAAAATAAAATTCTGTTTTTAATAAAAACGGTAGAATGAACAAATCGACAATAGTCAAGCAATTTTCAGGCAAGACAAAGAAAGAAAGACAATTCAAATCCACAGACACAATTTATATAGAAAACATCAAGTACGTCATGCAAGTAAAAATAACTTTTGCACTAGTCTGTTCTTTAAACTATGTATCATACTGTAACTGCTTTTCAACCTTTTATTTACTATATCAGTGTGCCTATCCTTGAACAGCTTATTTTTTTAAATTATTTTTTAACTTCAGCGATTCAGATTGTACTTTCCTGATAAATCAACTTCCCATCTCAGTTAGTGTTAGAGGTTGAGATTTGTTTTTCAGTGTACTAAAAATGGTTATACTGAAAGTTTATATAGCCAAAATTAAACACATATCAGTTTAGGCAAGTATTGATTAGCTAACTATATGGTTACAACATACGAAAATCGCAAAAAATGTTTGAAAGTATCAAAAATTACGGAATAATAGCTAGATTTAAAATGTAATATAGACGACTTGCAAATTACGATGCTATAAGATATAATTTTGTAAGTTTAAATAATTTTTAATCTGCAATGAAAAAGAAAACAATATGTAGCGCAAGGAAATACAAAAAACTTAGATGTTGAAAGAAATAACATCGGCGACAACAAGTTCAAACTTACGTTAGCTATTTGAAGAATCATTTAACTTTTAAGTTTCCTTTTTAAATCACCCCACAGCACAAAAATCGTAATTTAAAACGATGGCAATTTAAAAACAAATATAAGTTTTTACAAATTAAAAAAAGTGATACGGTATTTTAACGTCGTCAGTCTACTGGCAAGTAATATAATTGAAAAAATTAAATCCCCTTCATATATTATGTAGAATGAAACTTTAAATTCAAGATTTTTGAGAAGCAAAAGTGCGTTATAACCTTTTGCAACACTGCTGGACTGTAATAGTATTTTTCATTAAAATGAATCCCAGCGTACAAAAATAAATGAAAAAGAAAGAAGAGAGAGACAGAGAGACAGAGAGAAAGAGAGCTGAATGTTGAGATACAATATTACATACATAATGGGGTGGAATTCAAAAAAGTGCAAAGTAGATTTCATTTAAAGTGGTAATAAACGTAATTTAGAATTAAAATTAATGTAATTATTATTATCATGAATTAAAGTAACCCATATTAGAACGAACTATAAATTACAATATACTTTGAGAACGAATTAGTGAAAAATTGAAACATAAGCAGTAACGTTAGATGAAGAGATGAATTGCAAATAGAGATAGGCAGAAAAGAGCAATAGGAAAGTTTGAGAGGTCCTTCAATTTGAGAGACAGAAAAATCAATTTGGTCCAATCATACAATCACCGATAAGAAACGAGCAACAGAACTAGTGAAATAATTAAGTTTATATCTTTGAGTTTTAATAATTTAGTTAAATTATGTGTATGTGACAAGATTTTCCTTCGACATACTGAGCCCATAATAGTGTAATCCATAACAAGTAATACACCACTCGTATTAAAACAAAACCTAAGTATTAATTAACGACAAGTGCCTTAGAAAGGCAATCGCTTCCAAATTAAGAAGAATACAGCAGATTTATGTTTTTTCAATCAACGCTTATAATGAACGCCAACTCAAAAACGAAGTCAATAGTAACAAATATATTTGAATTTACTATATATATGCATATTACCTAACATGTTTTCTTTAAAAAACTGATTAAGGCAAGGGCAGTACCAACTTTATTCTTCGTTTCCACTCATCACTGGTCACATTTTCTGTTGCTTTCAGTTGACAACATTAAGTTTTGTATGAAAAATTTAGTACTGGAGGTCTAAATCTCAAAAGTATAATGGAATGGACTTATAACTACTTAATTACTGTATTTAACATATATTTGCATTTATGATTTTTAAGTCAACACTTTTTTAATGCACAGCACTGCAGAGAGCAGTATAATAGGCCCCTTTGAAGCGTTTTAAGTAATTGATGAGTTAAAAAACAAGTTTTAATGGGTACGTGCTTATACCATATATAAGTACACATGCAACCAGAACAAGTTCTTTAAAATAATAGTACCTGCCACACTACCTAGAAGGAATTATTACAGAGGAATAGTAGTACGTATTATAGTTGTTTTATACAACTACAAAGTTACTCCATAAAGAGTTTAAAAACAATCCTTGCTCGGCATAATTATAATTTATTTTTGGTGAACTCTAAATATTTGATACTTTGTAGTTTTCAATTAACTTTTATGGTCTTTTGGGTAACTTTCATTCAATCCCGTTTTAGTCTAGTCGCAAATCAAAGCGGTATAACAAGAGAACCTAGAACTACCTAGACTAAGAGACTACCCTGCAACATTTTTAATGTTCCGCGTGTGCTGCTACGGAATTATAGGTTGACTCCGACTAGACAAGATTTTATTTAAAAATACGAAGTTTTTAACGCTGTCTAGTTTTTCACCTAAATTTTCCTACAATCTTATTAGACTTTAGACAATCAAAATACTATTTTTGACCTCAATAAAGATATTCCCTTGGTAATTTATTAAAAAATTATATACCGTATTTCCTGTAATAGTAGGCGGGTTTGTAATAATGGAAGGGCATGTAATAGTGGACAGGTCTGAGAGGTTGGAGTTTTAATAGTGGACGGGTCTGTTTAACACACTATTATAAGGCAGTAGACGGGTCTGTAGCAGTGGACGGGTCTATGAGGTCGGAATTTGAATAGTGGACAGGAAATACGGTATATAAATATACGTTTAGCTAGCACGCCGCCACAGTTTGCTTGACAAAAACTTGCGAAATAATAAAGAAATACATTCTCGAAGATTGTAGATAAAATTACTTATGCTAGATACGATAAATGATTTGATCTATAATACTAATATTTCTAAAAAAAATTAGGTATCTAACAACCAGAAACAACTACAGCAAACATGACCAATGGTGAGGAGAAATTAAGTAGAAGCTGCCCCTTACGCTACTAACCTCTTCTATAACTCTAATCTTGGTATCAACCAAGATCTCTGACTAGATGCTTTGCATAATAAGTATTATAAATAGCGAGATTCAGAAAAGCAAAACAGGAGAAAAAGATACGAAAATTATTTTGGAGACAAAAAGGTAAACTTCGGCGAAGTTCCAATTTCGCCAACTTTAATCAATATTCGTCAAACGTATGTTGATACTGTAACAGAACAGATTTACTAAAACTCTAATGATTTCAGATTTGGTTCTTCATTTGGTGGATATGGTAAAATAGGATACGTGGTAAAACTATTTCATCACATGAAAACTAATGAAGCGGTAACAAAAGCGGCTGTTACTTACTTGATTTTAATTTCTTTGTCAAGCTTTATAATTAAACCCTATATTCCATAATTGAGTCATGAAATAAGGACCAAAAATATAACAATCATTAATTAGCACATTGCATTATACTGCATAGTGAATTTTAATATTTTATTTCATTATATTATAGCTGATGAGATGACTTAACATTTTCCAAATATTCGGAAAATTGGGGTTGTCATGAAAATCCTAGGACTGATTTCTCCATAATTAATGATGTTAAAATTCATAAAAAGGCTTGACAAATAGATTAAAATACACAATTCAGTTGCTTCATTTATTTTCATGCAAATCATGCTATGTGAGTTTTATTCCTCAAAAGTGAAACTATACTTCAATATTTTTAAGTACTTAATTTATATATGGTAGGCTAGGTTAAGATTTCATGACTTAATTAATAAAAGTAAATGTTTTAGACCAGAAGACAACAGTAATACAGAAGTGAAAGCCAATGAGGAGTAAAGAGGGAAAGGATTAAAAATGACTGAACCTTGCTGTTGGCGAAGAGAAGTCCGACGCCTTCCATACACACCTGAAGAAGACCTCCCTGGCCGGTTTTCATATCTTCAACAGGAAATTCTCCTAATTTTGTTAAAACCAGTACATTTTGCATTGGCTGAAAGTTACTCGACAATTCTAAGTATTACTCCGGAACGACAATAATAGTAAACTTTAATATACTATATATGCTCTGCTAAAACATCTGATATCTGCGGGCATAACTTAAATGGTAATTTAAATTTGTTAGTAAGCAAAGCAGTAAATTAAAGTACTTAAAATCAAATGAAACGCGTTTTGCTGAAATTTAAAGACGGATGTAGAGCTTTTGAGAACTCTTCTCCTATAAGAAACTTAAATACCTGAATGAAACCTTAAAAATACTAAACATTTAAAAACTAACAATACAAGGTTTTGAATGACGAACAAAACCTGCACTAACTTATGCATCCAATCATTTACTTATGTCCTCAGATATAAGATGTGTTATCAGAAAAGCATCAATGTTTCATTTCGGGCTATGCAATTTATTGATTTATTGTCATTGTCCAATAAACTCATTTCGCGCTGCCAGGGATAGAAGTATTGGGTAACTTCTCTCCCACACTTTTTGAATGTAGAACTGTTGAAACTTCTGCTTAGAATTATTAATAAACAACCCAGAAACAAATGTTGTACTACCAGACAAGCCGGCATGTATTGGTCACATTAAACTTACCTCCTAAATCAGCAGTACCCGGTAATGGCGTGGATCCTCGAGATGCGGCTCTTTCCATTGCTTCCTTTATTGCTTGATACAACTGCCTACACTTTCGAGAATGATATTTGTGCAATTGAGTTTGACCCCCATTTCTTCTCCACAGACACAGAACTCTCGTTTTTGGGCTATAAGTCATATTAACTAATCTTTCCCACCACCACCTGAAATTCAATGGCATGCAATAAATCATTGGCCATAATGAATAAAATAATCAAGCGATTTTTATTTTGTACTGCATTATGCGTAATGAAGGATTAAAACATGCATCATGCCTCAAGAGTGGTTCATTTTGAGAGTACTAAATAGCTATACTTTGGTTCTTAGTATTCAAAACGTGCAAGTGTCTATTGCATATTCTTTTAATTCATTTTAATGACGTGCTTGAGTTGCAAATTTTGAAAACACAGAGAGAGAGAGAGACTAAAGCATATAAACGATGGAGATGTACAATAGCAATATTAAAAGTATAAAGAAAAAGCTAATGAAAATTTTAAATCCATGTGACGTAAACAACGCTTGCTAAAGATATATAACTTTGTAGAGTACAGTAGAAAAAGAGTTTTAAAAAACGTGCTTAAGCTACAATACCCTGCATGTTATATATTTGTTACTATATATTTCTGCATAAAAAAGCTGCATTTGTAGTTAAAATAAAGCCTGTATGCCAATTAGTAAATCTAAATGTAGCATTACGCAAGCTTTAAATATAATCATTAACTTGTGAGACGTGATACGTGACTGTGCTTATAGTGCTAAAATTAACAATTGACTAGTAGCATAGATTGCGCATGGTGCTTAGCCGAAGTTGTAGTGATACGTTTGTTGATCCTGAATAAAAAGGAGGTAAAACTGCAGTTTAAATTATAACTTCCATTGCATTTATTATATTGTGATTGCTATATGAAACCCAAGCATACCTCTATTACAATACAACTATTTTCAAGTTATAAATTCTTCGGCATCGTAGCCCAAAGCTAATGAACCCAATTTATACCCTTAATCCTGTAAAGATTTAGCCGAATCAAAGAAATGCCGGCAGACATTGCAAAGCGTTTTTTAATTCCGTAAGTATATATGCATTTTATTTTCCAGTTTTTCCATTATCGTGAGCCTCACAGTCATGATGTTATAGATTGAGTTGAACCTAACTTTGGCTATAGGTCCGCTCAAAAAACTTTCTTTTATAAACGTAACTAAGAATGTGTATATCACTAACTGAATAAAATAGAGCGTGAATACGTATAGACTAAAAGCCAGCGTTGGTATAAGGATAAAAGCGATACCAGAAAGGAAAATGGGAACGAGGTTATTAAATAAACTAAAAAAGGTACAATCCTAATATTTGCTATTTGGATTGACATACTAAGTTTTCACAAGGACAGGACACAAAGGTATTCATGATGAAACAGTTTTACCACAGATTATATACTACGTGTCATACCTCTCAACAATGGCACCCGCAACGTTTCGCAAAACTAAGCCATCATCGCGTACTTCCATAAAAAGTAGGTCACCAATCGGTTCAGATCCTGCGTGTACAGCAAAAGTTTGTCGATGGGCTAACCTTGATCCTGCTGGCTTTAAATCCACGGAATTCCCTTTCTAAAGTTCATAAACACACGTTTTGCTTTATTAGCTTTCAAATTGTAATTAACAATCAACAATAAAAACATTACTGACTCTGGTCTGCCATAATTACAGAAGCATTCTTTGCTCTTTCTTCGTTATACATATTGTTAAAAAATTTACTTGTATTAATGAAACAAATAAACTTTACAGTAATAAACCGTAAAATGAAAACAAGAGTGCCACTAATATGTAAATTTTAATTATATGTTTTTATATGAGATTGCTAATTAAGTCTTTAATTTGTTAATTAAGTCTAATCTCATAAAAGTGTGCATATGGTATATACGTTTGACTGATTTTGTAGATAATTTTAATTTTTGGTTCTCTAATTATTAAAAAGGCAAAAACAAGTGGTTCACCCTGTAGTATTTATATCTTGCCCTAACTCAGCAATCTGAGAGATAGCTAACTCGTAAGAAAATAAACAAATATGATATTATTATACATACCAAATGCGTTATTTGCTCCAGCAGTTGATTGATCTCCTGGCTATAGACAAGCCCCATGTGACTTTTTCCTAGCAGACGCCGAACTTTCTGTTTGATTTCCTGTCTGTTTACGTCGGTCATTAGCATAAATGATACCAGATTATACAACTGAGTCGCAAGTAATCTGTCCTCTTCGTGCTCTAGTCTTTTCTTCTCACTGTCGCTCAAGGATTGATAACGATCCATCATTTCGCGAGGACCTTGATCCATCCCAACTAACTCACGTTCTTGCGCTACAGCGTCAAGAAAAGAATCTTCCCAGAATTGCATTTGATCCCATAATGTTGTCCTTTCCTTTAGAATGCCCTCAAAGAGATACATTCGGCCATTTTCTGGGCTCGTAGGCGAACTTCCAGTTGGTATAAGAGAGCCAGCATGATACCGTAAGCCAGCTGCTAGAGCAGACTTACTCGACCACACGCTTGGACTCCTCTTACCACGACCAGAACCCTAAATAAATTTGAAACCAAAGTAAGTTCAAGATTACTAAAATTGAAAGCAGAAAGCATCTTAACTGAACAACCAATTTTACACCATGAAACTTCAAGAATTACATGAATGTACAAGCATTAAAAATAACGTTAAAACTATGCATTAATAAAAAAAAAAATTTCAAATAAAATATTTACGAGATTAAAATTATTTCATTAAAATATAGGCCAAGAGCCGATTCAACCAAAGAGTGAATTCCAGTATAAAAGTAAACGATATTCTTACTTGTTCTAGTTCCGTATCCGAAACTGTTGACCTGAGCGACATTTGGGATAATCGACTGGTAAGCTTTGGCTTGTTTCCTCCTGGTAGTTGTAATCCTCCTGGAGGCCAAGCTGGATTTACAGTACCACCACCAGGTTGACTTGAGATTTCTTGTGGTGGGCCCTCAATCTAAACAAAATATAAGAGTGATTTAATAGCAGAAATTATTTTATAAGAGATGTCACTGAAGTAATGTAGAATAGAATAGGGAATTACATGAGATTCAGATGAACTAAGGCGAGCAAGCAGGGATTGCTTTTTACTTTGAAGTAAATCACGGAAAATATCCGCTGTGTTTCCTGCTGATACAGTCTGGGATAAGGACTCGTTACCAGATTCAGCTGTTATGAAACAAAACCATTTTAATATTTTACGCTGACGGTGGTAATTTTTCTTTGATTAATGAGTTTTACCAGACTGTTCTCCAGACTGCTCGGAAGGTCGTCGTGATGGCTCTGGAGAAACTTGAGCTGAGGACATTGGAGAACCCGCCATGGAAACAACGCCTGGACTCAAAACGTTTGGATCCAAGTACTGCGAATAATGTGCAGCATGATCCGCTGCGAAGTCAATGATGTCCTTCGTCCAGTAATGAGTGTGAGCTATTTCCATCACCTATATTCAAATAAAGAATTTAAAGTTTTGTACAGTTATCTCCAATGGTCTACAGTTGTATACTTAAATGTATCTAAAAAGTTTGTGGAGTTTATTGTACGATAATTCCCAATTCGTACAAACCAGAAACAATTCTTTCTTCTAAATTATTGTACATATTTCTTCTTTACACTACATGTTAGATTTTGCTGAGACTTCGTTAAACCTAAGCGAAAATTATACTTGGTGTCCTATTGTCAAATTTTGTTGAACTGGGCAGGAAACTTTCTAACCATTTTTTATATCTAATGGTAAAAGGTCATGTAATTGGCTTCAAAGTAAGGGTATTAATTATTTCAGGGTCAGTGAGCCTAATAATCAATCAAACGGATACGAAAATAAGATATATAAAGTAAACCAAAATACAGTATTTTAAAATTGGCACCAATACGAGGGTGGACTAAGTTGGAGTTGGAGATGCAAACTCTTTTCCTGGCCGAGAGGGTGCATGTCTGCCAAAATTTCGTGTCATTTGATGCTTATTACAACAAAGGAATGTCTATACATATATATCATATAATATATTTCAGCAGGAGAATTTCTATAAAAAGGCTGTTCTTTGTCTCTTCCAGCCATACAGTTGTCTCACTAGTGTCAGTCATATGCACTTTCACCTTCTATCTCTTATACTATACTCCGTCCCCACAAGACCGTTTGCTAAAGGCTGTGGGAAAAAGGAAAAACCTCAGTCTGGAAGGTTGCTCGAGAGTGAGGAAAGAACAAGAGTTCCTCAGGTTTCGAGTTTCGACCCTGCACTACCGAGCGACTCTCTGTATCAAGGGAGCTGCATCCATGCATTATGGCAAGAATCGTTGCTAGCCTGTAGACTACTATTTCATTCTCATTTAAATGGGATGAATTTATCGCTGAATAATAAGTTATTGTCATTTCCATACTAAGCATCAGTTTTATTGATGAAAATGTTACCTGAAATGCAGATGCCATTCCACCCAAACCCCTATTTGCGTAGCTATGTTCAAGGCCATTTATTAACAATTGCACCAACTTTAGCATCCCCTTCCATATTCCTTTAGAAATGCACTGCAAAGAACGTACATAATGATGAAATATTAAATTACATTTAGAGGTAGTTAAACACTCGTTATTAACTTTTTACTGTTTGTACGAGCGCTGGTTGTCTGTTTTATTTATGTTAAATAACCGTTAGCACGTACCACATCGTCGATATGATCATCAGGTCCCACTTTTCGATCAAGCGTCTTATTTATTTTAGCTACAAGCATGACACGATAGCTTTCATCCTCCAATAGTTTTTTCAGCCGCCCTACTCTTAGCCATCCAATTCCTTCGCCTGCTAAGACTTGATTGGCAACCTTCAAGAACAACCACAGAAATATTTAAAATATACGAATGTTGAATTTGAAAACCTTTAAGAAACTAGGATACTGCTTTTTTATTGAACACAGCATCGTGCAAGACTTACTTCAGTGATAAAAGATTGATTTTCTGCACTGGTTGTGCTTGTAGCGTGAGTTCCAGATAATTTCTGAATCATCTTGAACTCCGTTTTTCCTTTCTGGGGATGAAGATGTGAAGTTGAATGCCTGATAAGAGTTGACCTTTCAACTAAACCTTTTCTTCCCGTCGGAAAGGGCCCAAAGGGTTGGGAAGGAGCAGAAGATTCTTTGGGCGTGGACCGGAGGACGGCTGTGGGAAGGCTGCCAGTGCTGCTCGCCATTGAAGGTGAAGGACTTCCACCTCTAATGGGACTTGCACATGCTGATACACTATTCCTATTTCCTATTGGAGGGGAGCGACGTAATTTCAAGTTAAAAAATGTAAACAATCATGTACTCCTTTATTTTTTATTTCATTTTTTAAAAACCTACCAAACAGATTTGAAAACATGGACGTGGTTTCAGAAGCCAAGCCATTTAGTTCGCTACTCATATTCGAGAAGAAGTCACGGCCTGAGGAGTTCCGGTGTAAGTCAGGATTATTGTTATTTCTAATCTGAGGAACAACGGGAGCTTTTGAGGATGTTGAAGACGTGGATTCTCGTCGTTCTAAAGAGCCATGTTGAGATTCGACTGTTGTGATTGATTCTTGAGATTCTCCCAAGGACTAAAAATTGATTGAATTAGTAGATTATTATAATTATATGGATGTCCTTAAATACTTACTCGTGAGGGTGCAACAAAGAAAGTTCAGTAAGATGTTGTACCTTTAAAAGTCCTTTCTTTGCAGTTTTGGTAATGTCATCCCACGTACTTTTTCCTGCATGAGTTAAATCATCCATGCCACTTCTATTTAACTGAGCTTGTACACTTTTGCCAGCTTCTTCTGCGGCTTTCTTTGCTTGGTTCGTGAGCTGTTATCATAAAAAAACAATATTTTTATTTTGCAGCCTATTTAAGATACCTCACCAATGTTATATTACTTTTGGAAGCATTTTCTTAAATTTTTTAGAGGCACTTAAATTAATATTTCAAGCTAGACACGAAATTACTTTTGCGTTGGTGCCGTGAGATGCCAATGCATTCACAAAATATTAATGAAAAGTAGGGCTGTGGGGAGAGGGAGGGGGTGGGCATACCCAAAGAACGATAGCTCCAAAGGATTCGAATTTGCCTGTATCTTGCGACTACTCTACTTCTACCAAGAGAGCTGCACTGATAATTATGACAAGAATCATCAACACGCATTTCTAGACCACTGTGCCCCTCTTTTCTGGCACTAATAACTGTTTGAATGATGCATAACTTGTATATACTTTCCGCAGTTATAGGCAGAAAAGTAAAGTTTAAGGTTTTGCGGGAAATTTGCCAATTATTTGAATGATTTTGAAAATCGATACTAAAATCAATATCATGCTAAATTATGTGCCTGTGCATACGTTAGGAAATTAGGAATTAAGGAAAGCTTACTGACCCCCGATGGTTACTGTTGCCTAATAAAATAACTAAACCTGTTGTTACCAACTACATTTTAATTGCAAATGTGCAAATTCAAAAACCAGGTCAAAATTTAAAATTCGCCAACCCTGTTACAGCTACCACGACGTGACGTCTATAACATTCGTGTTAATAATAATAAATAATAATAATTTATTCATTTTGTCGATTTGGCGTCAGCCCATACAACATAATTAGTGTTAATATAATATAATTCAAAATGCACAGAAGAGACGATTAAAGTTTCAGTTCACTTTTTTTTATTATATGAAATCAGTACCACAACCGAGCAATACAGTGGAACGGTTGTGAAACCTGTTTGTTGTCCGTATTTTTATTTAATTCTCTGTTCTAGTAATTCCCTGAAGCCCGTGATTTTTTAGTCCAATCGTGTGGGGATCAGGGACACAGCCATCCATTCTGATACACATGACAACTCAATAGTGTGTAGGACGTAGGAATCTTTTCATGAAAACTTACGATTTCGAGGGGAGCCAAAAAATCGTCCGTTGAGGCAGATCCTTGGTGACGGGCTTCATTGAGTTTGACTTTAGTTTTTGCTTTCAGCTGTAAGCAGAAAAGAGAAAACTCATCGTTAATCACAAGTATTTGTCAGGAAGCGCAAATTAGTTTGTACATTTTATCTTGTCATCCTTTCTCCTTGGGATTACCTTATCAACTTGTGAAAGAAGCCCCTCTTGGCTACTTTGCCGCTTTGTTTCTTTTACTAACTCTTTGGCCTGGGTGGCAATATGTCCTAATAAGGAGCCCGAACCAAAGCTGGCTTGTCTAATTGGCTTTAGGTCGGTCCCTCCATGATGGACGGTTGACGACGTTGTTGATTGTGGATCTCCAGAGCCTGTGGTTGAAATCGAATCTCCGCCAGCTGAATTTTTTCGCTTCTCCGTATCAACTGATTCTCGTCTACTTTCAGCGACATCACCGGAGCTTACACTCGATTCTGATTCCGAACCCGAACCTGAGCCTGATCCACCTGAATCTCTGGCTAGCCTTGGAGATTCTCCGGGTAGCTGTAAAGATGATGGCGGGCAGTAGACGGTGGATAGATCCAGACTACTGCAAATGGATGTGACATTTCTGTCTGAGCCTCGGAAATCATCATGCGATTGGTCTCTCTCAAAGTCGAATTCCTCCACTGCTGCCCGATGAGACTTTCTACGATGGGCGACCGCTGAGGCAGTTCCACTAGGCGAAAGATCAGAGGATGCTAGCTCCGAAACAAAGTCCGACAACGACGAATAGCTAGAAGTGCTGTCTCCGCTTCCAGCACCATCTGAATCTGAGCCGCTTTCGTCTGAAACATTAGTATCCACAACTGGAATCAGTAAATTATTGTCTACACCTTACCAATCTTGTAGCTGAATGAGGACACCAATCCCATGAATGTGTTGATATAACCAAAGCAAGAATTAAGTAAACAAGATTTTACCGGTGGGTGGCGCAGATATTTGATGTGCGCTTCTGAGCACTGAACACAAGCCCGGCACGTCGGAGTGAATATTAAATCTGATTGGCTGTAACGTGTGAGCAAACCATTTACCTTTATCCCCAATTATGGTAGGATCATAAACACCAGTCTGTACTCGAAGGAATGCTAAATTAGTTGGCGCTAAACTCCACTCAGCTAAGTATTCCACGGCCTACAAGAAAATTAAAGTCACATTCAGTAAGCAATGAATTCAATTCAAATTTAGTATGCAAATAGAATGGGATACATTTAAAAATTCATGAAACCTGAGTTCTGGAGAATTTACAAAGAAACTGAGAAGGCGGATGTGGTCGCGAACGAAGGAAGCTAGAAATCTGAAATGCAACTACTGGTCGTGGGTATAATCTGAGTGTACGTGTGTGTTCACTGAAATTGGCTAGTAAATTTGCCGAATTGAAGAAGCGGACCTTTGAATTACAAAAATAAGACTGAATGTAGAGTAGAATACAAACCATATTCATGGCTTCATTTGAATTCACAAAAAGTTGGAATGATCTAGCGCTGAGCGAGAATATTTTACCTCTACACATGGATATAGTGTAAAGTGAATATTATATATGCATACCATTGCAATTCTAGTTGCAATATCCACAGAGTCTACGTCGTTTCCATAAATGAGAGGATTAAACGATGATGGTTGTCTCCCACCTGCAGGAGTTGGGTATGAGGTTGGCATATTACTTGGATGTGCTGTGGAAGGTCCAGGCCCTGGTAAACCGGAACCTGCTGAAGCATGGCTAAATCCTCCTTTGCTATGATCAGCTTGGTTATAAAGCGGAGGATGAGCTCCTGAAGGATGAGATGAAAACGAAGATGGAGAATTTACTGAAACCGCTGGAGAAAGACTAGAATCGACGGCAAGTGGTACTGCCGTGTGCGCAGTAAGTTCTGGAAACGGTGCCGCTGACATACTAGTCAATGCCTGAATTTTAAAAAAACGTATATGATTCAATATGCTCAAGATGGAAAGAAAATTGAAAGTGAACTATTCAACGAAGCAAAGAAGCGAGGTTATTGAGCACAAACAAAATATATATTCTCGTTCCAAATGATCAATGGCATTTAATTACATAGTAAGAAAGAGAAAGAATATATATAAAGGAATTGGGAGACAGACATTATACGGACAGTAGAACGTGCTAAGAGGCTGCCTTTACAAAAACCGAAACCGCGTTAGAAAATTATTAATGGTAAGCGAAAAAATTATAAGCAAAAATATGACTCATCAATAGTACAGTACACATGCACAAGGCGGTTTTAATCACTGAACTGCGGCTATTTGGTCTAAAATTTGCAACAAGACTATACTACTAATGAAATCATTACTGTGCAATACGACACCATCCGAGTGTGTCTACAAAATCTTTTCAAAAATCGAAATAAGTAAAGAGTTTTTAACCATTTAGAAGATTGACCAAAAGCTGACAATAAACTGACCTGCAGGTCCATGCGACCCATGGCCTGCTCATGACAAAAGAAAAATCAGAGAAAACACTTATGAGATTGACAGATCTTTTTGTGAAGTTTGAAAGGAGTAGAGTTACAAGTTGGATAGGGGAGTACTGGGGCGCTTAACTCAATGGGTATAGTGATGTGAGAATCAGTATAGTATTTCAATGGTAAACGTTAAACATAATATTTTACTTTGTATGGATAGACAAAATTTTCATGGGAATTGTCAAGAAGGGCTGACGATTAGCAAGTGAGAGCAAGTACCTGTTTAAGATGGTTTCTTAAAACGGATGCCTCAGGCTCCGGTAAATTAGGAACAAAGTCGCAGCTGTCTCGTTCTGCAGTTAACGGACCTGATATTCGATTTGCATCCAAATCCACTAACCACACATCTTCTGGAAGCCTGACCCACAAAACACATATAGGAGTAAGTTTTCCACACGTATTATAGTCAAACGTTTTCATTTATGTAACTATAATGACGTTGATTTACACACCGTCACTTGTAGTCAAAAGAGCTTTTTAGCTTGAATAAATTACCGAAAATGCTTCTTATAAGGCAAAAAGCTGGCAGGAATCCCAATGATGAAAGGTGTAGGCGCTAACAATAACTGCTCCGCACAACTCATGCAAGTGGGCAACAACGGAATGACTGGAAACATATATTCTAAGGGGTACAACATTGTCACCAACGCCATGACTGACATTGAAAGGGCGCTGTAATCCCTGGATTGTATCACAACCTATCAAAATATTTACATTGAATTGTGTGATTATATAAGAAGATTATGTAGTGTAATCTTTTGTAGGCGATTGTGTTAAAATCCCCTTTCAAATATTATATGCAAAAACTTGAAAATTAGTTTACTTTGCATTCAAGTAGGATTAAAGTAAGAACTTGAAGACATGAGTCGACACCCAGGAGCTCCAAGGGTAAGTGGAGAGGGAAGTCCGTCAGTGAGAACCGGGTCCGGTCTGGAAGTGCAAATACAAGGGGTGGGAAAAGATCGACGGGTAACACCTCCAACTACAAAAAACAAAATTTTACAGTCACTGTTATATGGCAACATCTATCCTCCTTCAAAAATTAACTAACTGATTACAGAATGAATCTTTTGACAAACGAAAATGAAAGCACACCTCAACCCTTGTACTACCAGGTACAGCAACAGGAGCACTGAGGAAGCGTAAAATCCAGGTTTCAATTTCACGCACATCATGAAGTACGATTGATGATCCTCCTTCCAAGTTCTTTCCAGTGAGTAAACCCCATAAGCTATCTCTGCAGAGCGTAATTTTAAACAGATTTGTAAGCTCATATGCTCCAGTTTTACGAGGAAGATTTTGGAAAGTATATAATATATTCATGAACTTGCTAACATTCAAATTTCGGTTGTATATCAGTCTCTGTCTAGCTTATTATGCAAGAACTAAATCCAACAAATCGTACGGGATCTCACCGTCGCGAAAAAGTTTCTGCCTTTTTACTCGTCTGCAAAATTATTTGAGGTAGCTCAACTGTGTGAAAAGTGCTTTATTATAACTTATTGCAACATTTCAAGTAAAATATTATTTCAACACCTGTTCTACATAGGCATTGAAAATTGCAACACAAAAACACCTAAAAACAAATTCGAAAGTGTAAAAAGAAAGAGACCAATCCAAAACACAGCAAATCATGAGGCTAGTAGACCATTCTATATGTTTACATATGGGCACTTCACTCATTCACAATTTTGAACCTGAATATGGTGAGGATTTAGCAGTCGAAACTTAAATGTAAATACATATAGTATCCATGAGCCTAAGAGATATCCTACGAACATGGTTCAATTCGTAGAAACTTGAGTACAAAAATAAATAACACTAGAGTCGGAAATAAACCTACGCTTTGTATAAATATTATCTTATATAGATTTATACTAACTACCCATATACTTGATTACCTCTAGGAGTGGAGGTAGGATACTACATGCAAGTACTTACCTGGGGCTCATTTTAGAAGCTCCAACTCGCCTTGGCGATGTATTGTCGTGACATGCATCTATTAATTTCTTTAATAGACTGAGGCACTGTCGAAACGAAGAAAAAAACGGGTGGTGAGACAAAATACAGAGCGAAGTTAAGCTGTGATTTCGGTATCTCTGTGAAAGTCATCAATAAGAAAGAATGAGGTTTATGCATTCATGAGATGAAGGATGCAAAGAAAGCTACTCTACGAGAAATGATGGGAAGGTTTGAGACTTGATATAAATTCAATTTTAGAAAGACCATGAATTATGTATGGATGAGAAATCGGATCGAACCTGTCGTCTTCTGTTGGCTCGAGGTGACGGAGACTGAGAACCCCCACTCTCTGACTCATTACCAGTGGGATTGACTCCTAGCCTGGATCCAAGTCCGGTGCCACTGAGGAAAGGGTTCGTGCTTGGATAAGTGCTTGTTGCTTCTGAGTCTCGTCTACTGGGACAATCACGATCCGAGTCGCTCGGAGCAATACCGCTCCGGTGATCACTGTCATCATTAAACCATTCCATGAGCCTTCGTCTTATCCAATTATTACAAACAACCACATCAGAAACACACGTTCCCACACTTGCTTTCAAAACTAATTACGTCAATTCTGTCCCTACGTTGCTACTACCTCCTCCTAACGTATCACTTCACCATTCGGAAATAAAGCATGACGTCTAAATTGAACAACACATCTCTTCCCCCATACAATTTTATCATATATAATCGTCCGTATAGAGTATAACGTCAAATAATATCTAAGTGGGCAGTCATACGTAGGTACATTTATTGACGGAAAATATCTCTAAAATTTATTGGAGCACTCGCCAAAGTCTAAACATGTAGGACTAAAAGGGCATCCACAGTAATACACAGAGAAAACTTGAATTCAGAATAAGACAAACTCATCTTACCTTGAGAAAGCGGAATCAGAGCTTTTCTCCAAAGATTTTCTCCACGACTGTCTCCGAACATCTGAATTGACGGCCGAGTCTCTTTTCCTGCTACTACTTGGAGAACAACTTCTCTCAGTACTTCGGTAGAAGTTGAGACACACTCCATATCTGGTTTTTCCTGATATGGACCAAAAATAATTGTTATAGAAGAATTAGAATGGGAATCGTTCGCAATCCATACATATTTTCCTCCATTTATGTTCTCTAAATCCACCCAGGAATTTCTTTTTCGAAGGATTTCATTTTGAACTGACCGTCTCACTACATATAGCTATAGAATTGCTCAATGATTCTTTATATGTATAGGAATTTGACGGACTGGTTGAGCTAAATAAGTAACTACAACGTGAGTTACACACACTGAAACTGAACCCTACAACCTCATTTATGGTTGTTTGCTAAGAATGGACGCAGTCACAGTAATTAATTTAATTTCCAAGATACTCACTTCGCGGATTGTCCCATGATATACTATATCAGTAATCAAACTGTACCTGTAACGTTTAATAAAAACTTTAAAGTATTTTCTTCTTCTACCTTTTAGGTAAGAAAGTATGTTCGCATTTAAAAAACAGGGGCCTACATATAAATGCAGCTTTTATATGTAGGTTATCATTATAGTAGGTTATCTATAATGGTTACCTATGCCCCATATCCATACTCATGGCTACACTCATTTTCAAACATAAGTAAGTAATAGGCACGTCGTCCTAAAAATGAAATGGGGTATGTTGAAACTAGAAACATTTTCTTTAGTTTTACTTAGGCAACGTATACCTATATAATTATTACATCCCACAACTTCACAACTCAAACACTCACAGTGCTTCCAAAGAAGTTTTTACCATACTTTCTTTTGTATAAATCCATTTAAAATTGAAAATACGCATAAATTAAGGTATAGAGTTATAAGGTGAAATTATTTTTTTCGGAATTGTTTATGTAGTACAAGAATTATTTCGCTGTGGTTTTAGAACTTCCCATATATATATAAACAATTTCACCACGTAATGAATTACCAAGAACTGTGTATTCTGGCCTTTAGCGTTTTAAATTAATTATTATTACGACATGAAGATAAAAGTTTATAGTTGTGAAGAAAGTAAGATAAAAGGAGTAAGGAGATTTTATGAGCTGAGTGACTCTCATAATACACACTGCAGCTGCAGTACATAATTCCTAATAAGCAGTTTACATCGTGCCTATAAGAAAACAAAGTAAAAGCTTCGTAGTATGTGCCGAACTGCCGAGCTGTGAGTTTTAGTAGCTCTTACTGAGTGTCGTACATACCAAGCTGGCAGACTGACTGAACTGACTCTGTGTATGTATATATTTTCTCTATATTTCTCTTGAGGTCTTCCAAGCATGGCCCGGCAGTTGATGGTTTGAGAGGTAACGATTTTTTGTGTAGCCGATATAACTACAGCATTCGACGTCATTCGTGAAAATGGCATTCCGGGAGCTTGGCCGTCAACATTCAACATTCAATCCGAATGTGAAAAGATCGTTCAATTTTCTATTGACGCCACACTAACTCTTAACCAATTCCAAGACCGATCGTCCATTCAATAATAACTCCGGAGGAAAACGAAGTCATTTAATAGCCTAAATCAGCTTCTCTCTACCAAGCGATTAAATAAGAGAATCAGCGGTCTTGTAAATGAAAGCATTTGGAATATGAGTTACCCATAATACGATTCCTACACATGACTACTTATAAAAGCTATTCATCAGTATCTAACAACATGCTAATAACAATTTTAATTCATAATGAGGAAATCAGAAACCTCAGTATATATAATAAAGCTCAAGAATTCAATCAATACTCTATAGCTAGATCAATTTAATAGGCTAATAGGGACTTGGTATTGTGCTATGTTCTCTATACTTATTCATTTATTTTAATTATGCTGTGTGTCCCTCTCGAATCTCTATAGTCTCTTAGAAGCTATATTGCATTTGAAAATCTATATAGACACTAATACAATTATAAATGAGGTTGAGAGTGGAAGGGACTAACCAGAGTCTTTGTCAGTGAGGGTGAAAACAAAGGAGATGGCATCTCGTAGAGCAGGTCTCTTTGGACCAGCTGAAACACATCCTTCAGGTTGGCAGAAATAAACAACGTCCAAAGGTAATGGAAAGTCCTGTAGACATTCATTCACGTGTAATTAAAACTAAGCTGTTAATCACTCCCATAATTTCCTCAGTAGATTTTCTTGTATTTGCACAATGTTTCATTACTGTACACTGCCTACACACACACAACGTGGTTTCCCTGTTTACATTACAACTCAAGAAATTTCTATTTTAGAGAGTATATTAAATTTCCCGTTCATCATTGTGTATACGCTGGTATCATTCGACACGTACTAATTATTAAATTAATTAATTTGTACGTGTAAAATATATAGCAGTGAAATTTAAATAGATATGAATGCAGAAACAGCTCAAATAAATAAATAACTGAGACAAGGCTAGATTAAATTTTCAAGGGAGGGGAGGGGAGGGAGGGGGGAAGACGGACTCGGGAAAAAAAGGTAATCTGTTAAATAGTGTGCATTATTACAGAAAATGAAAACCTTTTGTCCAGAAATGACATTTGTAATGAAAACCAAAATCCATTCTCGCTCCATTCAATGTGTCTATAATAAGGCTAATAAACGGATTATCTTACCTTGTGATCTTCAATGGGATAACGACGGAGGAGTTCGGGTGGTTGAATACTTGCTTGATGGTGAGGACTTCTTGATCCCACGATCACAAGGTAGTCCGCCAATCTTGGACATATCCACTTTTCACTCATTGAGTAACCCAGATTTGAACATCTTCTGAAGTTTTACACTGAGAGTAGAGATAGAGAAAGAGAGAAGTAGAAATGAGCTGAAAATCTATTGACGTCGACAACACTATACATATAACGCTAAGAGTTACATCCGTCAGAGAGTATGGGAAAGCTGAACAACGGAGACAGATCTTACATCATCAACTTGGAAACTGAAACTGACGAGAGACTAGCAAGAGCATGAACAAGGTTTCGTCTTCCGGATGACCTGAAGTTTCTCGCGCATCGGATCAATATGAGCTTCGTTCGCTTGATGCTCTCAAAAACTAAAAGTGATGGGCCCACTCCTCCATGCCTCTCAGCCTACCAACAACCACTTTCCCTTATCGTCCTCGTCCCCGCAACGTTATAATAGTCCCGGGTCTGACTCCAGCTAAAATCCTATTTTATTTCCTCATGTTCTCCCATTGCTCTCGCATTCCATGAGAAATTATTTACATGTATCATACGCGCATATATATACATATAGAGTGTACATCCACTCCCAGCCCAATGCCCATGAACGTCAGACAAATGAAACGGAGTAAGTTATGTACTATTTTTCCTATTCGTCATCGTCATTTTATTGGTTTGGAGCAGTTCATACGAGTAAGTCGCAATGATGAAACATTTTTACAAAAAAAAATAACAAAAACTACTGTGGTCTGCCTCACTAGTTGTCATTCTGGTCGTATGCAACTTAAGCCTCAGTAATACTATGAAAGTAATCCACAACAAGATACTTTATTCCATGGGACACTTAATCTAAATATATGGCATGGCTATAAATTCTAAGAACTCCATATAGTGACATGTAAAACCGTCGTATGTACTGTATGTAGTAGTAGGTTATCATTCACCTACCACAATGTGTACAGTTGTACAGGCAACGAAAGACGAAAGACGGAAACAGTTTTGCGGTTTCCGTCCACCTAAAACTTAACTAATTAATGAGTTTCCAGTGTAGAAGCTATAAAGGTCGTCATGCGTGACCACGAACAAGTTAATGTCTCTTTATACCACGGGTATGTCACTCTTATAAAATAATAAATGGGAGCTACAGGACACTCATTTTAATCCTCCCCTGAATATCTTCATTCCATTAACATTGGTCATGACCATGACACAAATATATTACGTAGGTACACATTCACTCCAAGCTAAATGCTACCTCTAATTCGACGGGAATGCATTATTATTATTTAATATAATTAATTTTATACGCGCTTCAATTAGTCTCAACATTCCAAATTGGTAGAATAATCAATTACTAGCTGCATATTATTGCACTCTAATGCACGTACGGAATATGGGAGCCGATTTAATTACTTCTAGCGTCTTTTAGGAATTTTGCATGATGTAGTTGGGGCTAAACTACGCCAAGTATTTTTAAATATAATTATAACAGGCAGAATAAAATGAGGATTTTTATTTAAAAGTCGAAACAAGGGATAAAAAATTGTTTAACAAAAATAACACTGTGCACATAGACGTAGATATAGTAGCTCTCACTATATTCACATTTTCACGTTAAGGGGAAACAGAACTATGAGGCGCAGTAATATGTAGAGCAACAATAAATAATTTACGTCTTTGTCTTCATAGCAGAAGTACTTTTTTAAAGCATTTCTTATACATACTTACACACCTTTTTGAAAATAAACAGGACAGTGACATTATGAATATGAATAGCTGCCACCACGACGGAATCACTAAAACAAATGGAGCAGTAACAAAACAATGGATTTAATATGTATAGGTAAAATAAAGAAGGTAAAATATTTTAAAATCAAATATAATGGCAGATGGACTTTGAGAGAGACAGTTTCTCGAGGAAAGACTAATGGGATGAATACCTTCAATTTGGGTATGATGAAAAACGTAAAATAAATAAACTTACGTGGTCTGATGGTGAGAAAGCAAAAGATTTTGTACTATTTCGATGTTGATTTTTACTCCAGAAGGCCATGATGATTGACAAAAAGAGAAAGTATGCCAAACTATGAAACTTTCACCATGGTGCCATGGTGCTACTAGGTGCTGGCATGTACAATCAATTTTGTAGCAACGCTGGAACACCTCTGACTGCCTAAAACTCATCCGCACCAGCTAGATCCACGTGAATCCTACCATTTATAGAGTATGTACCACGAAAATGCACACGTATAGGTCCATAGTGCCAAACCACGGAACTAAATCGATAAAAGCACGAAAAAGTAGGACGATTGCCTTCCACCACCGTCAATTCCAACCAACTGATCTTCCGACCAGCCAGTGATGATGTAGGAAGAACTCATAGAACCAACAAAAACGACGATTCCTTTCCTTTACCTCTCTACCAGCTTCAAGTCTCTCCTCATCTCGTCGTTTTTGGATGAGGCACTACTGGTTATCGTTACATAATTCTCCAGTGAATAAATGTTCTATTTAGTTGAATATTATCGCAGGATTTTGCCAGACATACAAATCACATACAGACACGCACAACTACAGACAATCAGCCTAAAAACATTCGTTAATTTTCAATGTATAAACACACTCAACACATCTGGTGAACTGTTTGGAAACATGATTTCGCATGGGATGCACACAATGGTAGTCCTAGTTAATATTCCATCATCCCTATTATTACTTCATCACAGGACTGTCGAAAATGAAACCGCAACAGTACAAAATAAGCTGTTTAGATAATGCCTCCCAAATGTTTCATATTCATAATTCATGATCTGCGGATATCGTACACAAATGTCATTTTAATATGCTTGTAATAGACAAAATAAGTTTCGTATACGTCTAGTACCTTATGCATTTTATGTGCACCAAGAAGTTTTATACGCTGCATCACTCACATTGGCCCGGGTTCATGTTCGTGGCAATTCCATGGAGGTTATATCCAAAATACAAGTTTTACAGTTATAATATAAACGAAAATAATTAATGAACCCCCAAGCTCCCCAGCAAACTCGAAAACTCCAAGCGTATGATGCAATAGAATAGAAACTAATTAATCTCACAAAATAAGCATTTTATCATCAAAACATTACGTAGGTTATATGATTATTTATATATATATATATAGATTATATTATTATTAAGAGTTAAGAGTAAAATAAATAGCAAATTGAACTTCAAGACTACAAGTAACTTAGAATCAGCAGAACAATTTTGCAGAGGGTGGAAGCGGGTATTTAGCGTCTTTAGAAAAATTATATTTAAAAGTGATATGTGTGATATACAACAAAGGAAAGCAAAAACTTTGTATACAAGGATGACATAACACTAGCCTTTGTTTGAGATAAATCGATTACTTCTGACACCCTCCAAAGATCATTCCTGCTTTAATAAATATAGGTTCAGTCTCATTCTGAGCAAACTTAATTATGCCATTAACGCCATGCTGCTTAAAGCGATTAAAACCCGACGCCACTTTCAGCCAAGCTATTGCTGAAAGATACTACTAGGTAAAGTACAGGCACAGGGACAGGGAGATGCAGAAGGACCAGGGGTTCCCAAGGATCCCACAATGTTTGACAAGGTAAAGGCTGATCTAAGTATGTATATTGAAAAATACATTTTAAGCATTAGTAATTTCTGCAAAATCACTCAGCTTGCACTAAATTACAGTATTCTATCCCTGATTTTTATAACATCTCAACCATTTTTTTAATTTCTGAAACAACATTACTGTGTAGTTAAATATCACATCTAATAAATAAAGTTAATTTCTGTGGAGAAAAATTGCTGCAACTTCATAATGCTTCTTCAAATAGCAACAACACCGGTCACATTGCCACGTCTTAAGCTAACTCTTGATTATTGTGACTATTAATTTGACTGGATCGTACGATTGTTCATAATGTATTGTGGAACTTGGAATGTCTTGTTACCATAACGTCAATTTTTGGATATCAATGCTTGGAAGTGCTATGTGTTGAACAATATGACATTTGAATAAAGCCCACAAACAAACAAACAGAAAAACGGCTTAAATGCAAAAATGCAAACCAGGAGATCTGGTAAACAATTCAGGTATGTATTTCTGGAGTTATGGAGTCATCACATATTACTCAAG
>JAQFZE010000240.1:0-32065 GCA_034695245.1 Dicyrtomina saundersi | reverse complement strand
ATAAAGAATCAGGCACACGTGCATAAATAACCAGACCATAATCAATATCAGAAAATACAAGAGACTTGAAAACTATAAGTAAGAGTCTAGGGTGGATATATCGTTTGTATTCAGCAAGCCGAGAATATTTATAGATAATTTTATTAATAACAAAATTACAATGCATTTCCAAATTTAAGTTACTGTCAAAATACACACCAAGATATTTAAATGATGTCACTTTAGAGATAACTTTATTAACTGCAATGTTATCAAAGTTACATTCACGCTTTATTCTGGGGTTGAAACAATTTATGTACACAGTTTTTGTAAAATTCATTTCCATATCGTTATCAGTACACCTTTTATTTATAAGACCTGCTTTTTCCGCTAGCTTAACTTCAAGTAGTTCAGAAGTTGGTGTACTACAGCTTTGTTTGATGTCGTCAGCATAAATTGCTTGGGATTGCAGAACATCACATATATCGTCAAAGAATAAAATAAATAAAGCCAGGCCAAGAACACTACCCTGTGGTACACCAACATTTAGTTCGTACTTTTGAGAAATAAACTTTTCTATCGTAATACAAAAATATCTGTCTGATAAATAACTGCATAATATCCTAATTAGGTATGTAGGAATATTATACTTACTCTTAGGTTTAGATAAAAGTGTGGTATATTTACCTGTGTCAAATGCTTTTTTAATATCAACAAAAAGAGCGGCCGTGAACTGCTTGTTTTTAATGGATGTATATAGCTGCTGAAATAATTGAATTAAGGCATGAACCGTGAATTTACCTTTTGTAAAGCCGAATTGAAACCTAGATAGAAGTTTATTGGATTCAACATAGTCTATTATTTTATTAGCTATAACGGCTTCAAATACTTTGAAAAGGAAAGGCATCACAGATATAGCACTATATGACAACGGATTGTATTGACTTATTTTCGGTTTTAGAATTGAAGTAACAATAGCTTGTTTCCATACAGCTGGAAATTCCAAAGTTTCAAGTGCATGATTAAACAAATTAGAGATAACAAGAGCAAACTGTTTAGAGAACATTTTTATAATTTTGGGCGGAATGTTTTTAAGATCTGCACTAGTATTTACTTTTGTAGTTTAGGTAAATACATGGGCAATGTTGGTGGTCAAATAGACTTAAGGCATGCCCGGTATAAGCTTTAATTATTAGCTCCACTGGGTTGAGTTATTGAAACAGGCTTGGTTGGGGTAAGTTTGGACCAGATTTCTGCTAAAAGTAAGAGATAAATTTTTTCTATAGACGTGTTAGGTGCAAATTTGGACTAGTGCCTTGCCCGAGTTACACTATAGAATCCGACTTATTTTGGGCAAGGTTTTTTGAGTAACGTAGAAATGGGTGGATTAAATACTAACAACAGGGTGGTCTGAAATAAATAGTTTGCCTCACAGACCCCATACTATTATATTTATTGAGCTTTGCCCACAGGCATCCTCAGGGTAAGTTTTAACTAGAAATTTGCCCGCATTTCGCTATGGTCACGAAATTGCTCAGGAATCAGGGTTAGCTTGAGTCACAACCTTGCCCAAATTAGTTTCTATAAAAGGCTTGCCTCGATATAGATTTTGCGCAGGTGTGCCTGACGTATGTTTTAACTAGATACTTAAGCTGAGTACCTAACTTTAACTGACATGCCTGGGCTCAGCTTATATGTCAGGTTTGACCAAATTATTTATGCGAGTTGCATTTGTTGTATAATCACGTCAAACTTTTATAAATACAAAAAAAACATACTTTGGGGAATAAAAAATATTAGTAGACGGAATATTAAATAATTAAAGAAAGTTATATACATAATGGTTATTTGTAATAATTCAAACATACAAATAACTGCGTAATAGGAATTGTAAAACCTCCGAAGTCAGAATTTGCAATGACTTTTTCTTAAGGAAAAGTCATTGCAAATTCTTGATTGCAATAAAAACAAAGCAACAATCGCATGTTACATAGTGTAAATAAGAATATTATGGAACAAAATATAGAAAAAATCATTTAATTATACATAAGGAATTTAAAAAACTGTAATGCAAACCACTCCAAAAACATTTTGGATTTTGAAGACCTTGAAAAAATAGTCAGACTGTAAAATTATTATTAAAACTGGAATTCTCCATTTAAACATCTTACAATAAAGATATTTACAAGTACCCGTCTATAATACTTCAAGTAAAGCACCGCGTTCCAGAAAGCATGTATAGAAACCTGTCCCGGGTAATACCAGAGTAACAAAAAGAGACAAGGAATTGAAGCACAGACACGACAGAAAAAAGTAAAGATAAAGATTCTGTGGTGTGCAAGTCAGGTCGATATACGTACATTTAAAATTATTATACATAGGAAAAAGTACAAGAGAGAGAGAGGCAGATTTGCACAGGCGCCATTTTTCAAGTCCTGGACATTGAAACATCAGCTAACCAGACAGACGGCAGATAAAGTAAAGAAAAAAGAGATACAGAACACCAATAGCCGTAAATTGCCGATAGAAAGCTGTGTCAACCTTAAAGAGCCAAAGTAGTTCTCCGCAGTTAGTGGAAAAAATTGAAGTCTCAACCATTTAGTCCTGGAAACTCTAGGCTAAGGAACCCAGATTGGACAACCAAATGGGCAGAGCAGCTATCTGAATAATGCAACAAAAAGGTACACTGAATACGTTATCTCAAAAACCCAACCACATAAATCACTAAAATTTCTAGATAGACCCTGTACGATAGCAGGACTATTTACTGATATAGTATGTTAGAGGAACTAAGTCATAAACCAGGATTTAGGGCCTGCAACTGCTATTACTATTGACTATAATAAAAAAACCTCAAAAGATAAAAACGATACAAAGCTTACAGAAATCAACTATTAAAGATAAAATACAAACCAAAACAAAACACATAAATACAACAACAATAGAACGCGCAAACATACACAAGCAAATACCTTGACAATACAACAACAAAATCCAGTAGTCAAATTACCCTCACGACATAAAACCTATAAGTTCATTCCATGAGTCAACCCGACCCACAAGACATAAAGTAAACTAAACATCAGAAAAAACTAACCGAAGAAGGTAAAAATTATAAAATAACTGTAAAAAACTAAAAATTGGACTATTAAAGACTTAAACAGGCAAAAACTGAGTTAAATCTCACATTAAATACTATGATTCTAGTACCTCGCAATTAAGGAAATAACTTAAACCCTGATATAACCAAAACTCTAGTTAATCCAACTCTTACACTTTCATTTAAGTCACCTACATATCCACCATTACTGCTTAACACCCACCAATAGAATTGTATTTAAAATCCTCAACAAAATCACTACAACTTACTGATTTTACCCCTTCCGCCTTACTTCAATCAACACCATCAACCTTGATATCTTATACATCCCTTGACTAAGTCCCATCTACATCAAAATTTGATCCTTCTTGTAAGTTAAATTCTATTTTATCGATATTTCAAACTGTATTAAAAATTGACGACTTTGAAAAAACACAACCACGACCATCTAAACCCTCGTTATCACCAGGCATAGTAGACTTTCATGGTTCATCATCACACGCACAAGTTGGCCCAAAAATTCCTTACACTTAGCTCTCACAATACAGTCACAACAGAAAACACAGTATCTACCACCACAACAATCACAACAGCAGGAAACACAACTGCAACAAATAATCGATTTAACACCACCTGGTGTAACGCCGGTATGGCTATATCATTTTTACCGAAAGGATGACATTCGACGGCACATAAAGTGTTCCACAAGCTTTCAATGAATTATAAGCAAAATTCAACATTATTGCGACACAAGCATGAAACAACAAGGTAAAACATGAAAATATACCACTCTACTTACAAGGCTTAGCCCTACTCTGGTTTGCAGCAAATGCATTTACGGAATAAGCAAATTTTGTGGCAGGAAAAAACAAGTTTTTCAAAGCACTTTTTCAAGAGAAAAAGCAGAAAACTCTCTCTAAACCCGCAAGAAGCTATCAAAAGAAACACATTATTACAATATCCTCAACCTGACAGAACGAGAAAAAATTACAGACAAAAAGAAAATTGTTAAACGCCTATTTGCAGACTATCCCCGGAGATCAGGCAATTATTATATACCACACTACCAAAAACACTAGAGGATGTCCGGAAATTGTTTTATAAATAAGAACGTCTAACTGCTATTATTGTATTTGATAGCCTTTACATTACCCTTTTTATAGCACAAGACACACCAAAAGTTACAGCACTTGAACAACAAGTGAAAATTTAACTACAGATAATAAATACACTACAGAATTAATTTACTTCTTCTCTTCCGCAGCGGCAACTCAAAAACTCTAAAAATAAAGGCAAAAACTTTGACTCTTACTATACCTCAAATTGCAGAAACAACAACCAACAAGGAAATATCAGTAAAATTCAAATCGTTATTGAGGAAACTCCAACAATTATAGAGGCAAATAAAATAATTATTGAGGCAAATCAAACAATTTCCGAGGAAATTGCAATCAGGTTGGAGAAAATTTTGATAACTAGCACAGCAGTTTTGCTAACTAAAGAAGCCGACAAATTGAACGGTTACTATGGCAAAACCAGAAATACTTTTAATACAGAAGTAATAGTCCTGATTACAACTACTAATCGAACTGGAGATTGAGTTCCCTAAGCAACAACTGCGATAATAGGTCACATAATAGGTACAATAACTATTACAGGAATCAAAACCCATCGTCCTATCTCTATCGCAATTTGGACCAACTAGCATTACAACCCATTACGGATCGCCCTAACCATTCATCTAGAACAACCAGTTCCCGATACGAAAATAGAGCAAACTCTAGACAGGGTGATGGATCAATATCTAGATACGATGTGACAAATCAACAAAACCGGAACAGATCCTAAACTCCACGACAATACAATTCCCCACAACCACAGCAGTATATACTGAATACCTTACAAGTCAAAACGGAACCTAAACGAATTACCTTTTGACTGGCAGACTATGCACCACACTTCGTCTACGAAATCCAAACACTCCCACGACTGCAACTGAAATTCGAATTCTTCTTAAGTTTAAAACTTTGGCACAATGCATACTGTCGTCTACGCACATTAAACTCGACTGACTGCAATGTTTGACTCTAATGCATCATGTACAGTTGTGAAGATGTCAACAATCAATAAAATAAACCAACCCATTGACATCTATCCACCCTAACAAAACTTTAAAATTAAATTCCGTAAATGAAAAAAAACTAAAAATCACAGAAATAGCCAAAACTCAAATTCATTTTTAGAATGCAAACCCTACAGAGGTAACATCAATAATGACTACTTTTTCGACTTTTGCCGACGATTGCAAGATTATTCTAGGAAATACCTTCTTCGTACAAAATGCAATCAACATGGATTTAAATACAAATCACATTAAATTTAAACAATTCGACACTACGCACAATAACGGACAAACAAAAATCCGACTAACGTCATACATATATCCATTTTTTCTACATAAACATCCCGCAACCAAAGTTCAGACCATCTGAGTTTACACTAGCCTAATTTAACTAAATAAAAATAAATCCTAACCTGGAAACTCACAAACACAAACAACTAGTACAACTAATAAAGCAGTATAGCAATGTTTTTGCATTTCACATGCTCGAACTAGGAAAGTCAAAAATTGTTGAGTTCGATATCGACACAGTAGACAACGCACCCGTCTTTTTAAATCCTTACCCCAGGGGTCCTCAAAAACAGCAACTTATAGACAAAGAAGTAGACAACCTACAAGCAGCCGGCATTATCCGACCATATTCCTGAGCATAGGCGTCACCCTGCGTACTAGTAAAGAAAACAAATGAAAGAGGATACCGTTTTGCAATTGATTACCGGCGTGTGAATGCCTTCACTTAATTTATTGTCTTAGTACTCCCTAGAATTTAACAAGTCTTAGATAGCTTTACCAATATAAAGTACTTTGCCAGCCTTGAACTTCTTTTTGGTTATCATGTCATTGAGATGTCAGAAACAACTATTGAGGAGACAGCTTTGGTGACACATTCCAGGCGCATAAAGTATTTATTTCTTCCTTTCGAACTGGTTATAGCTCCAATGATCTTCTCTACTTTTATACGCAACGCTGTTAAACAGAAAATGTGAACACAAACTATAACAAATTTTCTTGACGACCTCTTTGTCGCCTAAGCCACTTAGCAGCAACACATGGACCGACATAAGAGGGACTTTGACGGCTAACGCAGAAAAAATGTAACTCTCAAAATCTCCAAGTGTAAATTTTGAAGCTTCTATTTCATATACTTGGACATATTATTTTCCAGCATGGCATTAGCTGCAACCGAGATAAACTTATAGCAATCTTGAATATGCCACCACCAAGAACCGTAAAACAATTACGCTCGTTTCCTGGGATGTCTAGCTTTTACAGGATCTACGTACAGAACTTCTTTCACATAACACTACAATAACCGAAGCTACTTAAAAATTACTAGGAATTTATTTGGACAAACTAGCAACAGGAAGCGTTTGAGATGTTAAAACAGAGACCAATGACACCACTAGTGCTAGCTTTCTTCGACCCAGACATTGAAGTATCCATCAAAACGGACGCAAGTAATTACGCCTTGTGCTTAGTACTTTGTTAGGTCCAGGAAGGAAAGAAACGGGTATTAGCATATGCAAGCCAAACGTTAATTGCGGCGAAAAGAAACTACACTACATGCGAGAACGAAATGTTAAGCGTTGTTTAGCTTCTAGAAATTCCATCAGTACATTTTTAACTCTAATTTTTTTTATACGTGGACAACCGCGCTATATGCTCCTTCCGCACACTCAAGCACACGACCAACTAAAGATTACTTAGTGTGGCATTAGCATTGTAAGATAGAAATTTCACTATTCTACACTTAAAAGGTCCTCGCTGATTGTATGTCAAGATTACCATCTGATTTTAAGACACCTATGTAATATAAAGAAAAACTAAGCGATAAATACTACCTAATATTATGCACACTTAACCTGAACATTGAAGTATTTCAACAAGAACAACATTGACAATATTACCATCTTATTCCACAGGACATACACCTAATGCACGATATCAAATGCACGAAGAACTCTTGGTCACAAATCAAAATAGAAGAAAGAAAATCATGGTCTTATGAACATGAACCATGAAAATCCTCATAATTAAACAAGTACATGACAAACCAATCTCTGGTAATTTTGGACAAGACAAAACATACTACCGACTACTTTCAAATTTTTTCTAGAAAGCAATAAGAAAGGAAATTTGCCAATATGTACGCTTATGCCATTAATGCCAACTACAAATCCCAAGAAACTTCAACGAGCCTGGAATAATGACGCCACTCAAAGTTTAAAGAGTTTTGCAGTATATCAGCCTTGACATTCTTTGATCAATTAGACCAGCAACACTGAGACGATACTTATATGTTAAAGTAGCTACCGAATAACTTATTAAATATTTAATAGCCAAACTATTGAACGAGATCACAGCCGTTACCTGTGCAGCATTTATAATCAAAATTATTTTTCTCATTTACGGAGTACGTGAACGACTAACTATTGAAAATGCCACAAATTTTACATCTGAATTTGCTAAGCAAATAACAACATTCTCAGACGTCCTTAAAGTCTTTACAAGCCTATACCAACTAATTTTAAAAGCAGTTGCACAAAAATCTATAAGAATTATACACAATCATTACAAACCATGCTCACGACAACTAAAAAACTTAGAATCTGTTCTTCGGTTTAGCAGTTATTGCATACAATACTAGCATTCCCTCTATACTTAAGTATTTACCTGGCTTTCTTATGTTTGGACGAGAAGACCCTCAACCCATTGAAATATTTACGGTGGATCCGGCAATGTCACACCATTTTGAAACACATATGAGCAAACTACAAGAAGCAAGTAATGTGTCATTACGTCATATTAAACAGGCACAAGAAAAGCAGAAAGAAAAATACGATGACGACCATAAAGAAGTACTATATGAAATCGACTATCTTGTACTTGTTCACTTTCCAAACCTTCAACCTGGAAGAACTTTCAGGTTTAGAAATAAATACCATGGACCATACAAAGTAGCAAAAAACATTTCTGATAACAATTACTACGTAGAATCATTTCAACCATTATCACACCACAATGAACTGCAACGTGTCCGTTTTAAAAAAAACCCTATGAACTACAGGAAAACGCGATAAAACACTAAAACAAACAACATAATTAAATTAAAGAACAACCTTGAAGTGATCATCTGCAAAACTCGCACAAATAGTAACTTTTCTAAACTGAACCACCTCTACTCCCAAAGATAGATAATGAACCACTAGGCAGATCCAAAAGACAAACCAAACTACCGCAAAGTTATACACCATGACATTCAAACGACGTTTCACAACATAATGTTATCTTTATTTCATACGTTGTTTTGTTTTTTATAAAAATACACCAACAAGGAAACAAAACCTTTTTATATCAATTACCATTTTTGAACTTCCATAAAATGCGACTTACTATATACTCACTCGTTCTCCTGCCAACATTTATCATTTCTACACCCCTCACTATATCTACAAGAGCAATCCTAAGGAAATAGCAAAAACTATTGCTAACACAGCATATCTACTAATAATAATCACATTTGACTTTCCAATTAACCCTCCTATCATACTCTTAACATGCACAAACACTAATTAAAATGACATATGAACATATATGGAAGCAATTGATCTCATTAACAATACAGAGCTACATAAGATGCAGATACTCACTAGCGAATATTTTTTTCCAAGATTACGGAACCCAATAAAATGATCAAGACAAACGAGAAAAAAGATGTTATAACCCTTCGACATTATTGGCAGAAGCAAACCTCTTTTGTTGAGGGGTTTGCAACGAATAATTAAATAAAAGTCTTAGAAAATTCAAACGCTCCGATGTATGATTACATAAACCAAATAATAGAAAATGTTATCATTGATCATCACTATGTATCAGATATATCAAACCAAACTCAACAACTATCTTAAGCATTGAATAGAAACACTTGGCAACTGACATAAACATTAAATGCTGCCATGGCAATTCAACTGAATAACACACACGAAAATGAATAACTAGCGTCACAAATACCAACACTAGCCACAGCACTAATTAATACCAAAATAATAGGGGCATAGCAATTAGAAATAATGCACATGAATGACATCTACAATCAATGCAAATAAGCGAATCCCGCCTACTTTAGTACCATATTTAATTCTAAAAATTAAACTCAGCACATAACGACTAGAAATCGTGAGCCATGGCTTTAGATTGGCAATCCACCCAGATCACACGGCAAAGTACTATTTTCAGTCATTTTCTAAGTGCATGTTTAGTTCAAGAAAAGTTCTAATGAAAATCAGTGTGCCGATACATCGTTCTAAAGATATATGGCATTTCTACCACTCAAAGAGCGTACCTTTTAAATATCATGATGCTACTGTACACTAGACGATGCACTAGTAATTATTGCAGCCTCAGAAGACCGCATACTCCCAATTGAAGGTAAACGTATGCAGGACTGCCAACGATATACATGCTATATCCCCAAGTATTATAACGATCCTGATATGAGTTAAGCATGTATTCTAGCCATCTATACAGGAGCATCAGTAGAAGAACTCAATAAGCTATGATCCATAAAATGTAGAAATAACCCACATTCAGCCAACCTTATTACACAACTCGATTTAAATCTCTACATACTGACCAACCTCCCGCAAGATGCATACATAAAGTGTGAAGGAAACAACACGATGACATACAGCAAACAGAAATAGAGGCAGTACAAGTAAGCATCCCATGCCTATGCACTCTCTTCTATGGAACACAGAAAAAAATTGAGCCAGTATTACCATGTTTCACACTGGCACCACAAACTATAGAACAGTCAATACATATCCTAGCTCAATGGACCAATGTCAACATGACATTGTCAGCAAGAAATCCTCATAGATACTAAGAACTAGAAAAAATCTATGCGAGCTAATTCTTGTAAACAACTGGATCAGAGGTATTCCACATTTAAATCTTACTGTCCATCACGACATGCATCAACGCCGATTACCACCAGGCATACGCCCAGCCCAGCAAAGGAACAGCTTTTTTCTTATATTATAAAATCTTATGCTGACTGCGGCAGTTCTAGTTATCATGACCAAAAACACCTTTCCAGCAGTAGCATTAACATACGTTCCCGTTACACGCGCCGCACAATATGCACAGTGTGACTATGCACTGCATATCGTAACAGCGATGACGTTTGCAGCAAACCTGACTATCTTTATATGATTACTTAGCTACTTCTTTTCCCTGACACGACGACAAAGCAACTTACGCACTAACTAGAAAAACCTCGTCAATAATCATATTGAACCCACTGATAAACAAAACAATCTTAGAGACAAATCCCTTCAATAACTTTTACACTACCCACAACCTGACTCCTCAAAATTGTACCCAGCAGTACCTTTGCCATAATTTTGACATGATTGATATTCATAACTTCACTATTTCGATTGGCATGGATCACAAAAATTACCTACAAATTGACAACTACAAACTCTCACTACAAGATTTTGAAACCTTATTTAATGGACAAATCAATCTGCAAACTTTGACTAGAATTGCACCTTAAATTACCAAGTGGTAATCACGTTGATAATTACGTGCAGAAAAATAGTTTACTTTTTCACTTTCAAATTAGTCAATCTCTTAAAATACATCTCAGTGGATCGGACGCTATGGTGTATGTGCGAACAGTTTTATAAGTTAAATAAGCGCAACAACACAAACCTTATTAACACATTCTTTGACCAGTTTACCGATTACATGTTCCTTTTAACCTTTTGCACGAGCAGTAAAATCGCAAACAAACAAGTTATTAATACACAACACAGTTAAAATAAATATTCCGTTTTGCAAAAATTTCTAATTCAACAAAACGATACCACAGCATACCTCAAACTAATTTCTAACAAAAACCAAATCTCTAAAAAATACGGCAGCAAATTATCATTTTCTGAGAGCAGATCCAGCAAAGAAGGCATTGGCATTAGTTGAGACAGGGACCAAACCACGAAACAAATCAAAAGAGGTGAGAGTAAAACAAGCACCACCCCACCCAGATCCCCTCTGAGATTCCGTCTCAAGCTTGAGACGCCATACCCCTTTTTATTTTCTAGGACCCACTACCTAAAACCCTATACAACAATCACAGGTGAAACGAAGGGTAGTCAGAACTGCAGAACAAAACCTAAACCATACTACTAGGATATCATACACACCTATACAATCAACAAACAAAAACATCAAATCCTGGCGTGATCTTGTAGTGACTTACCGCGATTATTGAGTATAAACAGTCAAATTTTGTGAATGCTATCATTATTCTTCAACATTTTACTTTTTTACATAAGAATGTCATTGCAGTAAATAAAAAAAGTTACTGTGAATATATCATGTATTGAACAAAATCTTTGGCTATTCGCCCTAAAAAACCCTTATCAAAACTATTTTTTCCCCCTCAACGCTATTCTGAATTAGCCTCAGCTAGGTACTGTTCTTGGAGAATACGAAGATTATTTTATCCAAATAGGTTACAATCAACTAAATACAACGACTACCAGATTTATATGCATAACAGAGACAACCAGAAACTTTACTTCATTTCTGTTAGCACGGTAACTACAGATAGTAACGCAGAAACCAGTAACACGACTTCACAAACTTCACAACACAAATTAAAATGCCCTAAAATTTCATCAACAATCTTAACTTTAACTACAACTCGAATCTCAACTTCAACTACACCAAAAACTACAACGTCAACTATAACTACAACGTTAACCTTAACTACATTTGCTACTACACTGACGATTTCTAGTATAGCTACATCCACAACTTTAACCACATCTACAACCATTTTACCGCAAATATTGACATCGGCCACATCAACTACTAAAATCTTAACTCCAACAAATCCAACCTCTGAACAATCAGCTACCGTGACAACAACGACAAAGCAACCATCACCAGTCTAGTTTCACATAGCTTCGCAGGAAAACACAGCAATAATTGATAACGATTTTTTATTTTCCCCAAAAATCAAAACAAACGAACCAACAACACCGTCCTTTTATGAGAAGCAGATCTATCCTTCAGCCGAGAAATATTCAATAGCTCTATGGGAAATAAATTTTAATTACAAAATAATATCAATATCTATACACGGAAGGTAAGAACAAAATACAACTTACACTCCAAAATATAGACCAAGAAACAGTAATAATTGCAGAAAATGTCAATCAGCAGCTTTTACAGGTAGACATTGGCTACCAAAAATTAATAAACACAAACAACTTTAGTCCGGTAAAATACGTTAATGAATTTCCATCAGTACAAATAAATTTACAAAATACAATTTTCTACGCAATTACACAACACGAAATCTAACGCAGTTCCTATGTGATTAAATCAAAAAATACTTAATTCAATTCCCTCAACCCAAGGACCCAGCGTTCTTTGGTCATCGACAGCTATAAAACTAAGATTGGTTTGCATTTTTGACATTTATACTGAATCAGAAATTGAACAATTACATAAACATCAGTTTAATTTTTTTCCTCATAGTCCCTTTAGACAAAATTGTTCCCGTTGCCTTGCCTTAGGTATCACAAAACTGATTTATAACAACCCTACACCATGACCAATTAGAACGATAAAAACCGATTACAAAAGAAACACCTAATTGTATGAACCTATAAAATATTCACCTAACCTTCCATAATCATATTCACAATCCTAAATCAAAATTTTGCACCCTACTTGATATACCATTTTTAAGTACTTAAACAACAAAAAACTAATCTCAAGCATATTCACATATTTGCTGAAGTGGATGACACCAAACAGGTGGATGACACCAAGCAACTATCATTTATTCCAATTTAGTTACTCCAACTTTTTTCTATTCGAACTACACAACAGTAACAGGTACCCTGGTATACAGGTCCCACAGCCAAATCCCTCATCTCAATCTATAACATTTACTCAGAAGATGGTCAACTATTAGATCACAAATCAGAAAATAACAGCAATATACATCTATCGTATCAACATGCACAATACCGCCCAATACAGAATTGTACAACTTGCTACACTAATAAACTTCAGGATATCTATTTTTGCTCTAATCCCTAGCGCTAGGACAACAACAGAAATTACTTTACAAAAACAAAATCATACTTAGAATCAAATAAAACTGAAACAGAAAATTGAATGAAGGTCAAAAACTCCTAGTTTTAAGTTTAAACAAAACACCCTATGCTGAATTGCAATAGTAAAATTCTTGTTCTTGTAATTCGAAAGAAAAATGTGAGTCATGAAAAACTCTCACCATGATAGAAAGACAATTGGTAGGTCAAGAGTAAAAATAAAAGGCACTGGACAAGCAACTTAGGACTGCGTCGTACGGATTTCAGGCTCGTTGATACCTACTGAAAGAAAGCGGTCATTCCATCTCAAGTAAAAACGCCAGCCAGAACCATATTTTTTCTGACTCTACCACTTGAATTCTTCCTGACTAGAAAAGCCGCCGATATCATTAGCATCGCTAAGAGCAAATTACCACTGAATTGCGAGTACATACAATGAGCAGAGAATAGGGAAAAAACAATTAAATCACAGTATAACAACCACTGTAAGTCGACATTGTAAAATTAGGGTTTCTTCTGCAAACATAAAAACAGTTTAAATTGTTTTGTTTTCATAACTTACAATTAATTTTTGGTTTATTATTGAGAATTAATTCTTCTTATTATGGTCAACTTACTTTTATTTACGTTATTCCAAATTAATTGTTTATATTGTTTACAATTAACTTTTATTTCCATTATCAAAAATTAATTTTTCTTATTATTCACAATTAACTTTTATTTTTATTATCAGAAATTAATTGTTCTCACGAGGGAAAAACTTTAATAAGTCACTGTTGCACAATTGCAATAGCTGAACACCTCAGTATACAGAACAACATTTTCTTGAATGAATTAAAAACATTTTCATAGATTAACTTTTATTTCCATTATTAAAAATTAATTGTTCTTTAAATCACAATCAACTTTTATTTCCATTACCAAAAATAAATTGTTTGTATTATTCACAATTAACTTTTATTTCTATTATCAAAAATTAATTGTTTTAAATATTCACAATTATTTTTTATTTCAATAATCAAAATTAATTGTTCTTATTGTTCACAATTAACGTTTATATTCATTAACAAAAATTAATTGTTCCTTTTATTCACAATTAACTTTTGTGTTTAGTATTAAAAATAAATTGTTCTCATTATTCACAATTAAATTTTATTATTATTATTGAAAATTAAATTTCCTTAATTTACTGTTATTCACATCACTGAAAATTTAATTTTCTTAATTTACTGATATTGCAGTTATTGAGAATTGATTTTTGTTGATTTACTGTTATTCTTAGTTCTGAAAATTAATCTCTCGTAGTACTAAAAATTAATTATTGTTTCCGTTATTATTAGTGATTACATACAAATGAAGTTAAAGTTTTATTTGATACACATACCACATATTAGTAATAAATACGCAGTACATTCCTAAGTCAAGTGAATAAAAAAAATTAATTACAAAGCCCAAATTCACACACCTGTAGATATTACACCATGATACCTATGAAAATACCTAGTTGTGAAATGAGATCAGACAATAGGAACTATGTGTACCTTTCACGAGAAGCTCCGGGCCCACATCTAGCAAGATGCTCATTTTGATGATCCTACGTTGAAGTTGGTACTCTGAGAAGTTACCCTGCGACTTAGGGATGGCAAGCCAAAATATAAAGATTCAGATTTGTATTAAGCTTTTAACATTATCCAATATTCAGATTTAGATTTAGATTTAGAGAAGTCGAATATAAAATTGGGATTTTGATTTTGCTTAGCTAAAAAAACGACAAAATCTGTTTTTTGATTCCAAAAGGTAAAGAGAATCCTAAAATGCTGATATGTTTGACACGCTGCAAACACTTAAATCGATTTACATTTAATGGTCTGTTTTGCTGAACTTGGTCAACCGCCAAAATTTCTGAAGCATATTTATTTTGTATTACCATTTTTATACCTTTAAAATTAAAATCCGGCGCTTCGTGCTACATGTGTTGCTTCAATAAGGATGCTTAGCTTACAACAAATAGATTCAATCACTGAAAACAATGCTTTTTTTTAATTTTATCATTATTACACAGCTCCGGACGCAGCGTTTAAAAAAAAACTCACTACAAACTATGCCGGCAAGAATAAGTGTGGTACAAAAAGTACAGGTATAAGTGGGATTGGTGAGAACGGCGCAGGTACGAGCGGGACTAGCAGGACGTTTGGTGAAACAAGGGAGCAAGGTACGAGAAGTGCTAGTATAACTGGGCTTGGAAAAAGCAGCTAAGGATAAAGTCAGCTGGATACGAGTTAGTGAGCTTAGTTGCAGTCGCGCTGGTACTATTTGAAAGGGTACATAATACGAGTGAACATCGTACCAGTTCTGATAGTGCAAAAGAGAAGCGTGAAACCCTTCGCTTGTTTTTTTTTGATCTGCATGCGTTTTTACATAAGTCTTTTTAACAGTTAACTGTAGAAATATAGTCTACTAAAGCAAATTAATAAACCAGTACATACCTGCCTTCTCCCATTTGTGGTTGCTAAAAGTAGGTTCGAATAAACGTGTAGACAGTTTGACCTGTATCGTGAGACCAACAGGCTATTACAATTGATGCTTAAACTCAGCATATAAAAACCGCTTAGGTAATGGCACGTTGATGTTAGCCACTTTTTTGGCAAGTGGAAACTCAATTAGGCAGCTCATTACAGCTAAACCAAATACGTGTTTACAAGCCTATTTTTTAAGAAAACGTCATCATAACTACGTAAATGTCTTCCATTCAGTAAAATTAAAAGTTGCGACGTAGGCGGCGAAGAAACTCTTTTTAAATGCTTCACGTATTTGATAGCGCCGTTATAATTAAAACTTTTATCGAAGCAAGTTTACTTCTTTAAACAGTATTAGTACCTGTAATATCTTCTGAAGCCATGTTGTCGTTGGCACTTGCTTACCTTGACTTAGGATGCATACCAAACAACATGATAAAAGTGTAGCATTATCTGTGATAATATGAGAAACTTGAATGCAATAAATATAATATTAAAAGTATTCAAAACGATAGATAGCAGCCACAAATTAATTTTTTGCTTAAATTGTCAGAACTGCCAAAACTGTCTATCACCCCAAACGTGTGCAGATAAAATAGGACAGTGAAATACTGCTATGTTTAAAACTGCTGATTATATTTGTTGAACTACCCAATCCCTTTGTGCTGTTCCAAGTCCATACAAACAAAGAAACACAAATAGCGTCATCAGTTATATATAGTGCTAAGTTGGTCAAATTAGGACAGGTTGTGCTAAAGATACCCATTTACGCAATATTCAAAGAAATAACACTGCCAGTGGGTAAGCGCTTAAAATCAAGGATTTAAATAGCGCCGTTTGTGTTAGCTTCCTAAACATATGTGGTGAAATTTGTTAAAACTACACTAATAAAAGGCATGCAATGAGCCTAAAGCAAAATCCATTAAAATTCAGCTTACAGATTTAGCTTTTTGTAAAAATTGGGATTTTGATTAAGATAAAGCTTACAGAATTTGTTATCTTTGGATTCCGATTCCGATTTACCTTGACCAAAAATTTAGCTTTATTCAGCTTTCAGATTCAGATTAAGCTTAGGCTTGCCAACCCTGCTGCTACTAAACGAACAGAACAGCTGAATGCATGTTAAAAATTTAAAAATCAAAAATTAATAAAGTAACGATTTGGGAACTAACTGTTTCAAAAGAAAGGCACACAAACAATAAACAAACATTACAGAGGATGCAGCCATACACACTGCAGCCCAATATATAACACATATGCAAACCAAACTAAGATGAAAATATTTCCATGAAAACATGACACACTTTTATCTAATAATAATCAGAATCTCTTTAAATTTTTTTTAAAAATACCTTATGCTTAGGTGCAGTCCAACTTCACATCCTCCTTACTGACAGTCCACTATTTTTAAACGTGAATTCCCCGGATGGCGACTCTGCTCTTGGGGATTAACAAAGAAAAAAACAATAAATATAATTTCAATAATTAATTCAATTTAACATTCTAAATCCTAAATATATATTCTTATAATCTACGTAGAATAACCAACATAATCATTACTTATAATATATCATGAAAATTTTGTTTTCCAAATTAAGATGTAAGTATACTTAACATTTTTGAATAACATTCATCGTATAAAGGTGCTTCACATCCAATACTGTACAGTTATCACAGTGACTTAGGCCGAGCGCTCAGAATTCACAAGACGAGGCTATCACGTCAACCATTTATAAATACAAAAGAAGCATAAGTAAGAATTATTAAATATTGGTAAAGGGAATAATATAGAATTAGAGAAGGAAATGTACATTAAAGTTATCAGTAATAAACATAATATAAGGATAACTGCGTAATAGGGATTGTCAAACTTTCCAAGTCAGAATTTTTGATTACTTTTTCTTAAGGAAAAGTCAAAATAAACAGCGCAACAATTGCAAGTTACATAGTGTATATAAAACATTATTAAATATAATATTGAAAAAATCATATGATTATACATAACGAATAAGAACCAATAAAACTATGGTGCAAACCACTCCAGTGACATTCTGGATTTTAAAGAATTATTATTGAAACACTAGATTTACCATTTAAAAATACTTACAATAAAAATATTCACAAAAACTGGTCCATAATACTTTAAGTAAAGCACCGCGTTCAAGAAAGCACGAGTAAGAAGCCGTTTTGAGTAATAACAGATTTACAAGAAAAGACAAGAAATTAGAGTACATACACGAGAGGAAACAAGTGAGGAGTAGACATTCCGTGGTGTGCAATTTAGGTCTATGTACGCACATTTTAACTATTTATACATTAGAGAGAGTACAAAAGAAAGAAAGAGAGACTTGCGCAGATGCTATTTTTCAAGTCTGAGACAGTGAGACATTGGCGAGCCAGACGAACGGCAGATAAAGTGAGGAGGAAAAACATACAGAACACCAAGAGCCCTGAGCTGCCAATATGAAGCAGTGACAACCCTAAAGAGCCAAATTAGTTCTTTCCAGTTAGTGAGATAGTATAAGGGTCATCGTTACAAAACAGTAGTTAAAACCTGATTGTGTCTTTTGTGAGATTTACAATTCAAACTAATTTGTTCTGTATCTTTTACCTGCCGTCCAAAAGCCTGGCTGCTGCACTTACATTTTTATTGAATTACAGGCATAAAAAGGTTAAGTTGTTGCGAAAACCTTAGCTTGGTCAAGTTTTTACCAGATGTGACGAATGGTACCCTGTAAAGTGAAAATAGTTGAAAACTAAAGCGCACACAATTTGTAGTGGCTTATATCAGGGGCCAACCTAAACGCAAACATTATGCTATATTCAATTAAGAGATATAAAATAAAATTATTGGTGCCTGGTACTACTATGGTAATAATCTCACAAAGCTTTGCGTTGACCTGCGAGTTGCTGCTGCCCTGCAAAATATGTAGGCACTGATACGATGAAGTTTTAAGCCGCAACCAATTCAATATTGTTTACAATTGTTCTTTTAACTTTTAGTTTTTAATAAGCATATCCTTTACAGGAATTTCCACTACGCCGTGTATCTACAACTTCTCTCTTAGTTTTTTATTATTCACTCTTTTTAAAGCATTAACTGATGCGCCTTTATCTAAGGAGTTTATTCGTTTAACAATATCATATAAAACGTACTGTTTTTAACTTTTTATAACCAATTTACACATTTTAATAATAATAAAACAGGGCCTTGCATTTTAAATTTTCAAACATTCGGCAATCCTCATTGGCACAGAGCCTGGTAAAATTTATTTATTTCATGCTCAAATTATTTTAAACTCGAAAGAGTTTAAATTTAGATGCAAACATTTTTAGACAGAGAAAAAAGATAAGCTCATGAAAGAATTATTTCTGTTAATTTATATATAATTTCATAAAACTAATATTAATTTTTAGCTGCCAAATAATTTTTTATTTATAATATTTGAGTTTTATTTAGGAATGCATTTGGCCAATATAGTAACTTTGCCCACACTACGCTTAACGTGGCTGCTACATCCAATACTATGAATAGTTAATTTACCAAAGTAATAAGTAAGTAAATACAAGTGCTAAGGCCCGCCCTACGGACGGTATGTACAAGCATTTAAAAAAACATGAGAACGTAAAAGTAAACTACGACTGTACTACACCAACACGACTTATACAGCCGCAAGTATACCTGTGGGTGAATCATTACGTCTGTCTAGCATAGATGCCACCCTTAAGTTCCACTATGTAATTCGTGATTTATATATTAAATTACGCTATCACCTTTATTGTGTTTTCCTTCATTTTGAAGTTATTAGATAGGTCTTGGCAAGAAGATGAAAACCTGTTTAAAAACGGTTTGAAAATGTGACGTTTTGACTATTTTTTTCACTTTTCTCATTTTTAGCTAATCACGGCATATTTAGATTTTTAAAATTCTAATTATCACAACTGGCTCTCAGAAAGAATATTATTCTTTTTTTTAACAAATTTAAATCAATTTAAGTTCAAAATTTAAATTCAATCATGATTTTAAACTAGTATAGAGTTCAGCTGCAAATTATTATTTCTAATGTTTTAAAACAAGTTATGTAAAAATGGCTACATGCTGCTGAAAAACTAAGTCTACGCTGCAGCCAGTATGGCCAGTGATAGCATCTAGCTGAATTTATGTATAACAAAAAATAAAAACAACTTTGAATTTTGCTTGCATGCTTGCTGTTCCTGCTCTGTTGCATACTACGGAAACAAACTATGTCCATTAAATGGTATAAGTCAACCTTGATAAAACAATTATATTTTTGTCTACAATAGCGTTCATGCCTAATCCTATTCCTACGGTCACTATATTCATCCTATACTTTAAAACTAAAAACCTTTTTACAAAAACCTAATCGAAGCAAACCTTACATTAAAACTAAACCTTGTGAAGGTGCTGCTGTGCAAAGTGGCTCACAAATAGAATCAGCTTCAAAGTAGAGAGTAGTTTACAAATTACATTATCACTACATTACATGTCGCTGAACCTTTACATGAATGAAATTTTGAATCCGTAATATGATTGCCACATTACGCAGACATGACGTTCTGACTTATATTTTTGAGTTATACACGTTTTGCTTCTAGCCTATTTACCATGATATTCGACTTTCTAAAATTACTACCATCACGACTTATTAACACCCAGATCAAAATTTAAATATAATTTGAATTGAAAATTAAAATTAAATCATTACATTTCTAAAATAAAAAATATAAATAACCAGTTCGGCTGTAAATTATTGAGTATTTTTTATGAATTATGTGAAATTAGTTTTCTGCTGCAGAATGACTCTGCCCACACTACAGCCAATATTTTTGGCGCTACGGACCAACTTTCTTCTGAATTAATAGCAACAAATAATAACCACTAGCAATTAGGAAACCTGATGGTTTGTAGTTTTTAAAATATATATATTGTAATCCCTTTACTCCTGCCTCCGCTCTTGCACACAGCAGAACCAAAAGAGGGCAAACTGATGTTCACTTTCAAGCAATTGACGACCATATGAAAAGAATTACTCTTTTTTTTAGGAATGCACTTTCTAAGTTTTTTTGGTTTTTACAACCAAACCTCATAATAACTTCTTCACTCAATTAAGACATTCCTAAGGGTAAGACATAGTTCAAGTATCGTGATTATATTCATTTAATTTTACTAAAGAAATAACAGTTTAAAAAAACTATAATAGGGTAGCACCTACTGTAAGTTTCTGGTCAACAGCAATAAAATCTTTCTTTGTCTACTTTCTTCTTTAAACGTAATATTCCACACATAAGATAGTCTAATATCATGACGCTAGCAACTCATCAGGTTGCTTAACTGTTATTCTTTTTTTATTTCTTTAATACGTACAGACTCCAGTAACTAGCTACCTAAATAAACGTGTAGTCATAGCAAAAACTAGAATAATGGTCTAACTCTGATTTGCAGAAATTAATAATGTGAAAATCAGAATAAAGTGAGACAAAATTAGGCTAGAAGCTATTAACCCATGTAAATCCTGCAACTACAATGTACCAGATAAACTATCTTATTTTCATTTGCCTGTCCAATTTTGCTAAGCATAGGGGAAAATATGTAAAGGAATATAATAATAATAATAATTTATTCATTTTGTCGATTTGGCCTTAGCCCATACAATATTTTTCATTACAAGTTTGATTTTGCGGATAATTTATCCTTGGTGAATATAATATATTATGTATGTAAAGTCAGTTGGTAGTGATGTGCGTTGGTTTGGTTTTTTCGTTTGTCAACGAGTTGTCGACATAAAATTAAACCATTTGCTGCTAAGAGATGATAAACATATTTAACATAATATTTTTAACCGTGTAAACACAATATGCAGTAATAAATTGGAATCTTTAGGCTAAGATGGTAAAACATAATTTGTAATGTTATTGTTGTCTTTCTCTCTTTAAACATAATAATCTGATTTGTGTGCCGGCTTTAGCCAAAAAATTCAATAAATCTATACTTTGACCACTTCTACTACTCAACGCCTGGTTCTTCAATGTCTCAAACCCCTGCATTGCATAAGTTTGAGAGATTGAAAAAGAAGAAGAAGCCAATGATGTGTCATCGTGCTCACCAAAAAACAAGCAATAGCAGTCAGTCCTTTTTGCTTTGTTCTTAGATTCCGACCAACTGTCCGAGCGTCATCATCTCGCTGCTTTGAGCTCTGACAAGACTCTGCTCCTTCAAAATTAGAAATTTAAAAGACTTCGTATTAGAATAACCAATCTGACGTTATTTTAATTGTTATAAGGTTTAAATAAGTGTATAAATGTTTAATTAAAGACTCAATTGGTATCTCATACCACGAAACACTCATAGGATGAAACTCATCAGAATTTTATTTGTATTTTAACTGCCACACCTTAAAATTCACGTTACCCGTATACACCACGTAACTGTTAATTGCATCACTCGCCAAATTTCACAAGTGCACCATACCATAACCGATTACATAACCTGCTAATGCTGTAATCATGCTATTTGCTTGTAGTAAAGCATTTAAATTCGTGTTCATCGCACTTTAGGCTGCTGTCGTCGTCCTCTAGAACTCCATCACTTCTAAGAAGTCGAAAAAGCCGCTCGCCCGAGCACCGTACTAATTTTAGTGCACCAAGAAACAGAGCCAGAGCACTAGGACCGAAGGCACCGTTATCGTCACTGCTGCTCGTTGCAACGGTTCTCAGACGTCGATCAGATCCAGCTTTTAATCGAGTTGTGCTCAAATCTCTTTTTTTGTGCTCCTGACCTCCTTATCTGTGCTCCAGAGCACCTGCCTTACCACAAGGACCAAACCAACACTGTTGCTCGTCGCCTCAGTTGTCAGACGTTAAACAGCTTGAGACTCCCTTTTGTCTACTTGTGCTCAAAGCACATCCGTTACGCTCTAGAGCATCTTTGCTGCACTCCAGAGCACCTGCCTTGTGCTGCTAAGCACGTTTGTTGTGCTCAACAGGAACAATTTTTTCCAATCTTTTAGTATTGAACGTCACACTTTCCCTATCTTTTTTATCATTTAGCATAACCCAGAGTTAACCATCAACCTACACTCCAAGCATCTAACTTGAGCTCCCAACCACCTGTCTATTGCTTCCAAACTCTTTCCTTCTATTCTTTAGCACCTCTTCGGTGTCTGTTGAGCACTTTGTATATTCTTCACTTGCCCCATCGGAAGCACTGAAGAAGACCGCCGCTAAACCTGCTCAAGCCAATCAATCTCGGTCAACCTGCTAAGGTTGCTTCAGCAAGCGGTGTCTTCACTCACCCCGAAGTGCTTAAAGTTACCTCAGAGGGTCTCACTTCCCCCGGATTTCCGTTGTATCTCACTCACCTCGGTTGTCTCCATTTACCTCACAGATCATCTCACTTACTCCGGAACCCTAAATCATCTCATTTCACCCTAAGTTGCACACACACCACATTTTTGTACCTCATACTAACTTCTTCAAATCGAATTGGGAATAGACAACATCTATTATCTAATTTACACAAAGAACGTCAATTTTAGGTTGACGTTAAGGTGCACAGGATTAACAACCCTAGATACAATTGTGCACACCCCTAATCAGCTAGTCTTTTTATTATTTGCTGCATAATGGAGCTGTATAGGCATCACCCAATTCCCACTACCAATTTTGATCTTCAAGCTCCTACAGTTTTTTAAATTTTCCCTTTATTAAGGTGTCATTAGATAGGCCTTGGTCCAGGAGACAATGTTCTGGTCTGGAAAAATTTAACGTTTTGACATTGTTTTGAACTATTCACGTTTTAACTTTTTTTTACGCTGCACCAATCACGGCACTGGAATTTAATTTTTTTTAAACTCCGGGGTCCTTATTGGCACAGAGCCTAATAAAAAATTATTTATTTCCGTTTTCAAATTAGTTTGAACATTGAAAATTTTATTGCTGTGCAAAAAATTTAAGGTCACATAAAGATTTTTATTTTAAAATATTACTAAAAGTTTTAATAAATTTCAAAGAATCTTAAAATAACTACGAGTACTACAAAACAGACACTAATCTACTAATTAAAAACTGCATAATGAAGGGGGGTTTGTCAAATTTATTTTATGTAACCACACCTTGCGCGCAGGACAGCGTCAAATTTTTTAACTAATTGCATTTTTAATGGTATCATTCATGTTTTTTACTCAATACATCAAATGAGCATCTTGAAGCAACAGGGTAAACTTTAGTTTTCGACTTGACCAAGCCAGTGCCTTAGTAAAATCTTGACCCTTTTAAGCGTGTGATCAAATACAAATTAAAAGTTATTTTGCTGAACTATTTTAAAACTTATTGATATTTGCCTAAGTTAAGAAAAGTATTGATCATAAAATTTATTAAAAGTTTCTTTATTTGCCCTTGGAGACGTAAACAACATTTAAATGTCACGGTGGGCAGTATTGAATTTTCAATAAAAAGTTTACCTACTTCAAGCTATTCCGAAGTAATAGGAATTACATTTATATGCAGGCCACTATACACATTCCTTACATATACTAGAATGCAACCACTATAACCGTTTTGCTATTTAATCTATGCATTGTGAACAAATTGATGCTAAAAATCTAAGTTGTGCCGGATTGCATCGACTCAGCAAGTTTAAACTCAGTCTTACACAAGATATCTTTATCGTAAAATTTTTTGAGATATTTTAGACTTTTCTGTTTGCCTGTATTTAGACTATTTACAGTTAAAATAATAATTGTAATCCTCTTTTTATACTTCAAATCTCTGGGTTAGCAAGTGTAGCCTTATGCTAAGAAGTCAAAAATACGCTATCAAGAACTGCATTGTGTATACTATCAGACAAAAAAATGCAACCCATACAAAACAACTAATCATTTCATGCCGCATGTATGTACTGGAAGAGAGAAACAAGCAGCCTTCATCTAGGGCATGGTATTAGAGTCAGAAAAAAGTAACAGTTGTTAACATTAGAAAGAGACAAATGTATTTAGTACGCCAGGGTAATAGGAGATGGGAATTAAGCAAGAGGAAGAAGTGAAAGAAAGGCAGAAAAGATAGTCAAGTGGTTTGACAAGAACAAATAAGAGGTGAACACCTCATTGATAAGGATGATAGGAGCAGAAAGAAAACAAACTGTAAGAAAGAGGAGCCTATTTCCATTCTATACAATGGAGTAGACGGAGCACGGTGAAAACGCGCTTAGGAGTCTAGAAACGTAAAAGTCTGAGTATTAACAAAAGATAGGGATTGGTTTACTTTAATATAGTAATTAGGGTATTATGTGTTATAAGTGTGTCATATAATATACTGTGTTAAATCCAAGTATTCCGGTTATGTGGTGGTTTATTTACCACCTTCCGATTAGGCGGTCTTGGACAAAGAGGTCGCAGCAAAGATCAGCAGTCATGTTGGTGTTTAAGCGTGTAATAGTACAATATAGAGACAATTCAGGTAGTTTCATTATAACACAGGCAACCACGACGGAAACAAGATAACTATATTGTACTGACTCATTTGTATTCAACTAAAAACCACCAGTTTCTCATTTTTGCTTGCACTTCTAGCGCTTTTAGGCCTAAGTTAGAGTAATAATGTGGTCATACGGCCCGTAAAATTCCAGAAGTAGAGGTTTGTCTGAGCTAAAATCAGGCAGGTTAGGCGGACACTATACTTGAATTAAGTGTTTAAAGAAGTAAGAAACATAAAACAAAATTTCAGATTGGATCATATAAGGAGATTATTAAAGCCGGTTAGAGTTAAGTGCTGCAGTTAGGGGTCGCACAATCCTGATCCATCAACGTTACAATCTAGGAATCAGTTGAGAGGCATCTAAAAGACTTTGTACTAATACTAAAAAGCTGTGCAGTATAATTTGCAGGCCTTGCGAGACAGATGGGTCAAAGTGGGTCAGAAAATCAGGGCCGGGCTTTGTTAGGGGCCGGGTGCGAGCTTAATGTAAAAATTTAATATAAAGTACTGCTTATTTTAATATCTAAACATCTAGCGACATTTAAAAACCTCTGGTAATTTTGTAATTTAAAAAATGCACATTGTAAATAGTGTTATCTAGATTAAAGTTATTTAAATTTTACAATGTTTTAAAAAAAAAATTTAAATTTTTGGCGTTGACCAGCTTTGTACCAGGTTTTTGTTACTAAAAATTAGAATTTAGTATAAAAATTAAGGCCAGCATAACAAGGCCCTAAAAAACACAAATTGCTGGTTAAAAATCTAAGAAAGTAGAAGGCCTGAAAAAATTAACTTGAACCAAGGCCGGGCTTTGTGACGCGCCAGGTCTGATAATTTGTCTGGGTTAAGCGGGTTCCAGCGGGTAGCGGTCAAGCACTGATCAACGCGAGCAAATAAAAAGATAAGTGGGTTGATTAATTTAAGTTTGATATAGCTAACTGACAGGTCGCATTACCAAACATCATAAAAAACAGATCTAGAAAATCAGGTGTGGAATTCAGTTGGAGTACTGTGTATTAAGTTCTTGGAAGAGATGAGCAAGAAAACCAAGAATGCAGCAATGATTAAGGTCAATGCAGCATTTAATTACTAATGGGTACAGCGCAAGGAAAAGTTTGTGAAGGTGGCAGAATGATAACTAAAAAAATAAAGGCGTGACGCAGTTACCCCAACAGAAGCGTTGGTTTCTACACAAACTAGCCTCAGAACTAGACGAGCTTGCCTGAAAGTATAGGATTAGAAGACATAATTTTAAGCGTGAACTACAGAAAAGCGACCAGCGTAGGCGAAACGTAAGTAAAATTCAGCACTTTTAACAACTTGAAAGCAGGAACCGTGGCCGCAGTAAAGATACTGCAAGTTATTGTCAGGGTTTGCCTAGCAAACCTAATTATAAAGACTAAAGATATCAAGACCATTTGCCAAGCTCACAAAGGAGCACAAAGGTATAAAACAGAGCCAATCATGGAATTCTTAGGCCGTTGAGCATGTAGTGTAATGTGTGCAGCAGAGACACTCACAATAAAGAAGTATGTTGGTCTGTAAAAGCTAGAACGATTGCATTTAAGATCTGAAATAACGCTCATAATTGTAAAGAGAAGGCTAAGGCCATTTAGAAGGCAAAGACTGCAGACAAGACGGGCGAGCTAAGACACTTTGAGGATCCAGACACTAAAGAGCTTGTAGATCAAGAGGTATTAGGATTCATGCATGGCACACCCCAGGACGCAGAACGGATCCTGCTTATGAAAGAAGAAGACAAGGCCAGGATGAATTACCTGAAAATGTAGTTCATCCCGACCTCGTTATTAAAAACCAAGGCGACTTAAAACTGGACTTAGACTGGAAACTCAAGAGGCACTCAAGTCGCGTACATAAAAAACAAAGCTCCGTTTGCATTGGTCAAAGTAAACGTAAAACAAAAATTGTTCCCTGTTTTTGGTTTACTAGACTCGGGTTGCACCGCTGTAGCTATATACAAGAAATAGTGATAGGTTATGTTTGAAAATTAGGAAGTCAAAGACAAAAATAACAGGTTTTAACTTAATAGCTAAAACAGCCGGAGGGCATGTAACGCTATATTTAAAGATAGCAGGGCTTTGGTTCAAGCAATCGACACGTTTTTGGTCAGAAAGGGTTCATGTATCTTATATCTATGGAAAATTTGTTTAGGTAAAAAAACAGGTTGAGCTTGGATTATGTTAAGGGAAAGTTGTATCATAGGGTAAATACTGAGGCAGAGGAACATCAAAAAGCAGGATATTTTTAAGAGGTTTGGCAGTTAAGACACAACAAGATGTTTGTCACTTATCACTGGCACCGACCGCAGACCCGTATGACCAGACTTAGATCTGTCGTACTCCAGTTAAGACGTTTTTAGAGATCCTAGCAGAAAAATATAATTTAGTTGTGCGGAGTGACGGTTGATCAGGGATAACAACTGGGATAGTTTATAATTTTTAAGTAAACCCAAATTGTCACGTAAAACAGTGTTAACTGAATTGCAGGCCGCAGGCAATAGTGAATTAGATAAATAACAAGCTGCATGAGTTTAAAAAACAAGGAAAAATGCGGCGTTTGACTACAAAGTTCTCTTCTTTGATACTCTTGTTTCCAAAGCTAAAGAGGAATAAAGAAAATAAATAAATTTGAGGTTGCTTTGATTCGACTGCATTCTATTCACTCCTACTCTAATCCCCCCCCCTTGACCTCTAATTTACTTATTAAACTTTGCTATCACAAAGGCTTTGCATTTCTTACATTAGTCAGGCGTATTTCTAGAGCAAACTTCATTTGACGTTGATGATTAAAGCCGTCACGCCCGTTTTTGCCTTGTGGACAAAAAAAACTCTGTTAAAAAACTTGCCACCGCCGCTGGTCTCGATCTTAAGACCTAGAGCGTGCATTTGCTTAAACAGCAGGTCTATAGACATCAGTGCAGTAAAAACCGAGCAACGCGGACTCGCAAACGGGAATAAAAAACTAGTAAATTTGAAAATAGGATGAATGGCAAGCAACATTAGTTGAAAAAACTAGAAACAATCCGGCGATTGACTTAAAAGTTCTGGTTTTTTATAATGTTTTTTTAAATTAAAGCCAATCGGAGATAAGAAACTAGTAGTGAGCTACCGGAAACTAAGTAAGTATATGCTAAAACTTTTAACGATATGCCGGTCACTAATTAGATTAAACATCTTTTTCACGTACACTATATGTCCAAGATTGATCCTTGATCAGGGTTGTGGCAGATTTTTATATTAGAGGCATCAAAAACGTTTACGCTGTCTCACACAGAAGATGCGAACTGGAAATGGAATGTATTATCAGTAAGGTTGAAAAACGCTCACATGATATTCTAAGATCTCATTACCTGATTTTTAGTATCGTGATTGATAAATTTTTATCCGTATACCTCGATAATACTTTTATTTTCAGTGGGACCAAGGCACTTGACAAGGCACATTTAAAATACGTTTTCATCTTGTCTATAAGCTAAAAAATGCAAATAAGATCTTTCAGAGGTTTAAATTTTAAAGTGCGTTTATACTCAGAGTGGTATTACAAAATACCATAAGAAATTAGAGACCATTCGGTTCCTAAGACCAAAAAAGATATTGAGAGGTTTTTGTGTGCCGTTTGTTGGCATATAAGGTTTATTTCTCATTAGGCTACGCAGTTAGAGCACATATTTTAAAAATCAAAAAGAAAGAAGATTCAAATCGCGTTTTTACCTGGAAACAGAAGCAGCAAGCGGCATTTGACAACATAAAAAAATAACTAAGAAAATTACATTTAATACGATAGATTATAACTTTTATCTGTATGTATATACAAATGCACGTGAGCTAGGGCTGAAAGCGATCTCACCCCATTAATATTACTGTAATAAACCTAAGGCAAATTGATTTAGTGTGGTCAAGTGCCGTAGCAAGCTATTTATTAGTGCCGAGCGTAAGTACGACGCTCGAGAAAAGGAATGCTTAGCTAACCGTTTTGCTAACCGGATATTCGACTTATATACGCGATATCAGAAAAATGTCATATTTTGGTGTGACAACTAAGTGTAACAATTACTTTGTCTATGCGGCTAAAAGCAACTATCTGTGTAACAAGCAAATTTTAAGATGGGCGATTGAATTAAGTGATGTTGTAAATGACAATAAATTTGTAAAAGGTCGTGATGATAAATAGGCAGAGCTATTATTAAGAGGCACTTTACCTGATCCTAAGGAAAATGACGATCCAAATAAGGTTGATTAGTGCCTGGCAACGTTTGCCACTTTGAGGAATAGCATCAAGATAGATATGAATATGTTGGACAAGCCTTCACTACAGTCCCTACAGAGAGATGATAAGGCAATTGTCATTACTGCGCGAAGCCTGAGTCGGGTCTTTTACTAGTCTTAATACAAATATGACTATGCGGTGGTATAAAAAAACGTTGCAGGTATATACTAAACAAAAAAAGTGTGCCTCTAAAATCGATTCTAAAGGCAAAAACACCAGGACACGGGTTCTATAGAAGTAGGTAGACTAACTATGGAAGCAACGGCATGAAAATCAGAACCTGAACAAGTATGCAGCAGAGGCTAGACAAGTAAAACCGGATATCATTACACCTTCACTGCTTTGTAGGGGTAAACAAATAAACTAAACTTATGCATTGGTTGTAGCAAAGGTTTTTGATTTAGAAGTTTTGACCACTCGGAAGCGGTTAGTTCTAGTGTTTCCACAGTTTATAGAGCTTTATCTCATTTTTTACTTTCACGATACTACTCAAGCAGGTTATCAACAGGTCAAGTGGACATATAATAAGATTAAGAAGCAATTAGGGTTCTAAAATATTAAAAAAACAATAAAGGCATATGCTAAGTTCTGTAACGCATGTCAGCTAACTAAGGCTTGCGTTTATGTTTATAGTTATTGGTCAGGCGCTGGTATTCTTTGGTTCTTTTGTATTTGCTTCTTCTGTTTTAGAGTTTATCTTGTAGGCTTAGCATTTTTCTTTTTTATCCGTATTGCCTCTGATAACAAAATTCATTTGTCGTTGTCAGTAATCTTTTGGCTGCTGCAGTCCGCCTTTTCTCCTAATGTGACTTTCTTCCTGGCATTCAGCGTGTCCTAGATCTTATTCTTTTTAAGCACGTTCTGCGGTATTTGTCGCACTAATTCTTTTTTTCCTTGCAAGAAAGCCGTTTGCGGTGTTATGCGAGTCCTTCTTACACATGTTGCACCATATAACCGTGCCCTTCTCAGACTTTTTACTATCGTAAGAGCTGGGTCGACTTGAGAACTTCTCTCTTTGCTTCGTTTGTATTAACTTTGACCTATTGAAAAATCCGCTAGTGTAACTTCTCAATGTTAGCTGCTTCACTGCGAGCTTTGTTGTCCGCTTTTTGTATCCCATGACCTGGTTGTTGACATACTTGCTCTCTTCCTTATCTTTTATCCCTGCTGCTCAAGCTTGTACATGTATTAGGTGGTCAAAAACATTTTTAACAAACAGCATAAAACTATAAGCAATCAACGATTTTACACGGTATTTATTGGTTTTTGCAACAGTTTTAGAATTCACAAAATTAACAAGTTACTTTACCTAAGTAGCAGCCTCTAACCCAACCAAAACACTAGTGCGGTTTATTAAGTAGGCACAATTATTTTTTGGAAACAGCATAAAACTATCAAATTATGATGAATTTAAGCCATATTTGTTGATTTTTTACACATTTTGAAAATTTAAAAAATTAACAACCTATTACACCTAAGAAAAACTAACTAACCTAACCAAAACCCTATTGTTATTTTCCAAGTAGCCAAATAGTTTTTTAAAAACATCAAAAAACTATCAAAATTTATTCTACCAGGGCAATGATTGTTGAACGATTTGCGAGGACAATTCAACAAAAGATGTTTAAATTCATGACTAAACAAGGATTCACTAAATTGGTCGATGTTTTACAAGATCTTGATACAAATTTTAATAATGCAAAACATATAAGTACTAAAATGACACTAATTTAAGTAAGGAAAACAAAGAATTAATTACAATTATATTCAAATCTATACGGCTTAAAATCTAGATTAGGAGAGTTTAATAAAACAAATAATTTGAATAATAATTTTAAACCACGTCAAAGAGTAAGAATACATTTATTTAAATCCAAATTAGATAGAGGCTATAAACCACCATTTTCAGACAAATTGCTGTATTTCAGTGAAGTTTCACCAACAGATTCGTTAATATATAAACTTTTTGACTATTATGATAAAGAAATTACAGCAACTTATTAAAACAGTGAAACAACACCATATAAAAAGAAGAAGAAGAATGTATATATGAATATATCATACAAACAAAGAAAACAAAAGATCCAAATATTATAAAAGCTTTAGTGAAATAAAAAGAATTTTCTAGTAATTGTAATAGTTAAATCAATTGAACGCCTAAACAAACAAAAAATTTAAAACATAAAAAACTGAAACCAACTAGAAACCAAAATATAAACCAACGTCATAAAAGACATGTAGCTAAGGAAACAAAATTCTTAAAATAAACATATATAATTAATTAAAGCAGAAAAAATTAAACGCCAAATAAGGCTAATGATAAAAGAAAACGAAAGTAATAAAACATTAATAATAATAATAATTTATTCATTGAGTCGATTTGGCCGCAGCCCATACAACATTTGTTATTTACATTTGGTTATACAAGGAT